>PVJO010018963.1:0-35383 GCA_004026905.1 Hystrix cristata | reverse complement strand
TAGGCTTAAGGATTTTTTTTTTAAAGTGTGCCGTATATTTTTTAGGTTTCTTGTCCCACCATCATTCATATTCCTTACCAATACAGAAGAAAAATAAGTCATTTCTTACAGTATAACTTCTCTATCCAGGAGTTCTGGATGAAGACTATAAATCAATTTGGTGATAATGCGTATTTTGTCCCTCATTAATATCTGGAAGAAATTCTAAAGCATAATTCCAGAAATATAAAGAAAACTCTCACTCAACGACCACATAAGCATTTATATATGATCAGTGAATTGACATAAACTCCATAAAGCAATGTTTTCTTTCTAGTACAGCCCTTCCTTAAGGGCTCATTATGTCTGACTGGAAAACTAGCTCCTTTCCAGCGAGACACATCGCTTCACTGTCAGACAAAAGAGTAGTTGGAGCTACAACGTGTACATCTCTAAGGTGGGGTCGGCAGTCAACTGCTGGAACGGAAATGATTTGCAACACTTACTGAACATTCATCAAATAAACACACAGTATCTGCGAATATTTTTAAATTGTAAACCACAGTAGCACACACATAGTAGAAGCAAGCTGTTTTCTTCTACTTGACTCATAAGTTATACATAAAGAAATATAACTACAAATAAAGAAAACAGATATCCGATATACAGTCAAATTAAGGAGACTGGAAAATGAATGAATTGCAGAATTCTGCCCTCCAGAAGTTCACGGTCTACTCGGGAAAACATTTAATCTTCTAGATTCTGCAATATAGACAGACAGCAGAGCTCACAGAGATAAATTTAGCCCAGGCAGGGCTGGGCGGTAGGGAAGTCGGGAAGGTTTCCCAGGTGACATCTAGGTGGAAAATGACAAGATACAAAGGACTTTGTGAGGCGAGTGTGGAGGGAGGGAGCGTAGCGTGTCAGTCAGTGCTAGAGTGAAATGCAGCCAGAAAAACGGGAATTAACGTGGTTCAGGGACGCCTCGTAGGTGATGGTCAGATCAGGTCCTGGGTTGTGCTCGCTTCTAGCAAGTTCTGTAATGGCATAAATACTAAATTCAGCACTTAGTATTGCCAAGTGTAGCCTCATTGGCATATTCAGATTTAGAAATTTGGACTAAACTAGCATCCACGTTTGTACAGTGGATGTGAGCTGTTGAGGTCTGATTTTCTCTAAAAGAAATGTGAATTGTCTAATCATTATCAAATGAATTAATTTAAGCTGAGTTTGGGAACAAATTACACATAATGTCGGTTCTTTGTGTGGTCTAGAGATGTTAGTTTCTTGTTGGTTTAGCTCTAATTTTTTTATCCTTAGACTGCAACCACATAAGTTTGGGTTACTCCTCGTTCTTAAATGGCCTATGTATGTCCTGCTTTCTTTCTTTCACGTATTAATTTTAACAACATAATAGGTAACTGAAAAACCACAAACCCAAAACAAAATCTATGGCAGAGATGATCAACATCGAATTTTGAAGCACACCCTGCCACCCGCCTAATCACTCAAACCAGGCAGCCATCATCCTCAGTGATCTTACTCATCACCGCCTTGGTTCTAAAGTATGTGGATATGTATACGTATATACTATTTTAATAGACTTACCATTTTATATATTTACTATTTATATGCATTTTACTGTTCACAGATATATTTACTGTTTATATATTGAGTAATTCTTAATTATCTTTGTCTTGATAAAAAAAGACATTAGAAAGCTCACAATCCTTTGGAAATTGCTTCTCTTATTATAGTACTGTATTGATAAGATTTATTCATAACATTTTATCACTCTAGTTGTTTTTTTTTTTTTTCATTTTGACCACTATGTGTCATTCTGTTGGGTATGAATATATCGCACCCTGTTTAGGTGCTTTTTATTTTTTTTCTTTCAGCTTTTTGCTATTGTGCACAGCACTGTTATGGACACTTTGCTTGTGTCTGGTTAAAATGTGCAGAATTCCTGTATTTATCTTAGCTATTTACCTAAGGCATAGAATTAGAACAAGAATATAGAGTAGGGAAATGTTCCATCTTAGTAATGTCAAACAGTTTTCTTCCAGGTTGTTCCATCAATTTGATTTGTCTTCTTTCATATAATTAAATATGATTTTATAGTATTATAATACAGAATTTAGTATTTTGTGTTACTTAGTTGTTAGACTTGCTATTGCTCCTTGTTGATGTTATCTTTTGAAACCTGTCTCCTTGCTTCTGATGTCTTTGCTGAACCAAAAATCTTGCACTTTGACACAATCGAAGTAATCAAATTTTCACCTTTATGCTTCTGGGTTTATTTTTTTAAAGAGATTCTTCTCAATTCCTAATCACATAGATATTTTCTATTTTCTTACATTATATTTAACTTATTTTATATTTAATTTTTGTCTTTAATAATCTGCAGTCACCTTTTTATATAGTGTTAACTAGAAATCCAGTTATATTTTCCCTTTACCTAGTTTGCTACTTACTGAACAGTTCAAATTTTCTTCATGAATTTGTGATGATACCTTAATCATATATTAAATCCTCCTGCATAGAACAAGACATTCACACTGACTTATCAATAATTATTTTTTTCCTTAAGTTTTTATGTCTCCTTTTTTCTTCCACTATTTCTTAACTTTACATTTTTAATTCAAACATATTTGTCATACACATTGATCACATTCATCATAGAAAATATGTACCTGTACAAAATACATCTTGATTCTTCTTTTTTTCCCATTCTCTTTCTTCCCCTTCCCATTTACAAATGCTTTGGTCCATTTTTTCCCTTCTATTCTCTTTTTTCCTTTTTCCTTTCCTTCTCATCTCCCTATCTCCTACCTTCCTCCCCTTTCCCATTTCTTCCTATTTTCCATTATCTCTCCTCCTTCATGCTTCTCATTTACACATTGGGTTTCTCATACAAGAGAAACAATTAAACTTGTATATCCAATTTATTTCACTTAAGATTATGGTCCCGAGGTGTATCCATTTTCCTACAAATGGCTCAAGTTTATCCTTCCTTATGGCAACCCCACCCCTCAAATTTAATAGTCAGATTACTTCTTTCCTGGGCTCTCCAGCAGCTGGTGCATGGGAATAAGACCTAAGCCTGGCAAATATATGATCCTGCTCAGAATGAATGGATAAGAATCTGCAGAAAGGAGCAAAGATAGCTAGAATTAGAGCCATTTTTAGAGGAGCGGTGGCAGTGACATGAATAGCATTCAGAACTGAAGTCTATTGGCTATAAACTGCAGCACCAGGTGATCAGCTGAGTTGATGATATCTGAAAAGAATGGGTCCAGCGCATGCTTTAAATATACTCTTAGCTTCCCAGCATTCTTGTTGTACCTCTTTTCCTACCTTAGTATTCTGGTGTTCTCAACAATTTCAGGTATTTCTCTCAATATTTTTCTGTTGAATTCCTTTTATTTTAACATTTGAGTTTGTTTCTATTTCTTCCAAGTAAGAATACTAACTAGTGTAATTTCCAGAATTGTAGAGGGAAAAATATGGAATAAATAAAACTTCCAAAAAATAAAAAAGGTAAAGCAAAAATGAAACAAAGAAAGAAAAACAGGGAACAATCATAAAATACAAAATAACATGACAAAATATCTGTTCAGATACATCAGTAAATACAGTAAATGTGACTGGGTTATATTTAGCCATTAAAAGCCTAAAACTCAAAAAAAAAAAAAAGGACACAGAATTTTTAAAAAATCAACTATACGATATTCCTAATTACAAGACTCTAAGCAAACACCAAAGAAATATAAAGCTTGGAGATAAAGAAATGAATAAAATAAATTCCAGGAAAATTATAGATAAAGGTCAGCACTCTTCCTTGCTTTCTAAAAGCAATCGCTAAATTGGTATTGTATTTCCTCTCTTCTCTGCCCACATTTTTTCACACCACATTAAATCATCATCTCTATTTTTATATTCAGTAATAAAACTCCTCGATCTGTTATCTGATATGGGAACAATTTTATTCATAGACTCCATTAATACTTAAATTAAAATATTAAGCCCCATTTACAGAAAATATAACATATTAAGAAGGGTAAGTTAAGGACCAGTGGTGCAGTTCGGTGGCAAAGTACAATGTGATAGTTAACTGATTGTGTCAACATGAGTAAGATGCCCACTTAAATTGGCTCAGCATAGTTCTGAGTGTCGAAGACCCACCCTAGGAAGGATGGTCCCCAGAATGGTATAAAAGGAAAACAAAGAAGGAAGACTTGATTCCATTTCTTCAGAGGAGCGCCAGTCTTCACCCTCACCTTGAGCATTGTCTCTTGGTTTCTAGCACAAACCCTTCAGCCTCCAGCACAGATCCTTTGGCCTCCCGATATGGACTCACACAGGACACTACACTGAGGTCAGACCTTCACCTGGATCCTTCTCATCTCCAGTGCACAGACAGACCTTTTGCACTCTTCCACGCCTGACTCTGTGGGTGGCCATTGTAAGCCAATCTTGTAATTATCTGCATCTCTTGCATTAAATGTGTTTCTCTAGTAAGCACTGAGTGACACACACATGCTTAGTATGAACAAGACTCTGGAGTCCATCCCCAGCAGTACAGGGGGTGGGGTCCAAAACATGCAGACTTCAGCTGATCTCAAAAGCCTCTTATTCCAAACCTTCTATTTTAGAGGGCAGGCAAAAAGGAGTTGACTAGATGGATAGATAGATAGATAGATAGATAGATAGATAGATAGAGATATATATTTATATTTATATTTATATTTATATTTATATTTATATTTATATTTATATTTATAGCACAGAAATTTTATAGGCGGAGATAGGAAGAAAGGTTGAAGGGAGAGGAGGGAAATGGGAAAAAAGAGGAATTAAGATATATTATGTACAGGTACAAATTCTGTATGAAGAATGTGATCATTATGTACGGCAAATATGTACTAAGAAAATAATAATGATGATGATAAATAAAAAAAAAGAACACAGACCTTGAAACCAGAAGACCTGGTTTGGAATTCCAGTCCAGTCCCTGACCAGTATGGACAGTGAGTAAAGTCTGATTTTGCTGAGCCTAGGTATCCTTGGTTCAAAATGAAAACGATCATCTCTATTACAGGGTTTTAAAAATAAGATCTAATGAGATGATTAATCAAAGCAATTTTTCTCAACCTAATTGGAATTACCTGGAGAGCTTTAAACAGAACTGGTGACTGGGTCCTTCCCCTAGAGATTCTGGATGTAATTGGTCTGGAGTACAACCTGGGCAATGTTCTCTATGTGACTGTAATATGCTGCTAAGGTTTAAAAACACTCATCTAAATATTAATCCAGCTCATTGCATGATATATAGAAAAGCATGAAAAATTTGTAACAATATGATAGTGATGATGAAAAATACAGCAAATTTCAGGGGATGGAACTGGCCTAGTGTGATTTTTTTTTTCTCCCGAGAATTCAAGACAGAAAGAAGCTGCATCATATGAAGATTATAAAAATATTACATTCATAGTATTTTCATAACTTTCAGTTTCTAATCTTCTATGCAGCCTGATATAAATATCATATTCATTTAAGAGTAAAAAATATTAAAATTTGGTTGCTTTACAAAAGGCGACAGATAGAGGAGATTAGCAGATTAACTAAACCAGGATATATATTTCCATTTGTTAAATTCCAATTTTAGTATATGTGCTGCTGAAGCAGGCACTCCATTTTTAAAATTCCAAATTCAAACTTTTTCTATTATATCACAATTGTGGACAGTGGCCAAAGGTAAAGAGTTTTCTGTTTCTCTATGGCTAGGAATTACATAAAATTGTCCAAGGTTGGAAACTATGCCAGATATCACCTGATGATTAGAACAAAGGGTAAAATCGCTGCAGTCACTAATGATCCCATTAGTTTGTGAGTAGTTTGAAGCTAAAGACAATATTTTGTTATTATATTCCCTAAGGATTCACACAGCGATTGGTATTTAGTAAGTGTTCACTGCATGTTTGTTTAGTGAATAATTGAATGTTCTAAAGCAAATCACTTTTAGAAATTATGGGAAAGTTAAAAATGAAAGCATCAATATCTGAGAATAAAAGCTCTAAGTTTTTATTTTCAATTAAAATTAATAACTGTAAGAATTTATTCCAAGTATGTGAATCAAGGGAAGTACTTGAGTGAGAAGTAGAAGTTGTGGTTTCTAACTCTCTCTCTCTCTTTCTCTCTCTCTCATTCAATATGTCTGGAATTACTTATAATAATAAGGTATTTTACAAATTTTGTGTTTTATCAATAGAAAATGTCTATCATGTTTCTCTTCAACTTCAGTTAAGTTTGATTAAAGCTAAATATGTGATGTTTCAACATAAGTAAATCAACAAATGTAATACACCACATAAACAGGAGACAAAAATCACATGGTCATCTCGATAGATGCAAAAATTGCATTAGAAAGAAATCTGACATCAATTATTGATAAAAACCCTAAAGAAAATAGGTATAAAAGGTCTTCATCTCAATCTGATAAAAGTCATCTACAGTGAACCAAGGACCAACATTATATTAAATAGAGAGATGATAAAAACTTTTGCTCTAGAATCAGGAGTAACACAAAGATGTCTGCTATCATCACCCCTGTTCAATATATTTCTGCAAACAGCCAGAACAATCAAGGTAAGAGAAAGAAATAAAAGAGATAAGGGTAGGAAAGGAAAAAGTTAAATTAGAATAAAATTATCTGCAAAGAATTCCCCCAAGACTCCACTAAAATACTATTAGAATTAATTACCAAATTCAGTAGAGTAGCAGAATACGAAGTCAACATTCAAAAATCAATAGTGTCCCTGAACAACAATAATAAGTTGACTGAGAGATAAATTCTGGAAACAATACCTTTCATGTTAGCATCAGGAAAAATGAAATACTGCACTTAGGAGTTAACCTAACCAAGAATGTGAAAGATCTCTACAATAAAAACTACAGTCCTCTAAAAAAGGAGATCGAGAGCTATCAGAAAATGGAGAGATGTTCCCATTGATAGGCAGAAACAGTAGAGTCAAAATGACCATACTTCTGAAACTGTTACACAGATTGAACACAATCCCAATCAACATGTCAATAGTATTCGACACAGAACTAGAAAAAAATCTTAAAATTCATATGGAACCAGAAGAAACCTAGAATAGCAAAAGCAATTCTGGGTAACAAGGGCAAGGCAGGGGCATCATAATCCTGGACTTCAAGTTATACTACAAAGCTACAGTGATAAAAACAGCACAGTATCGGCAGAAAAACAGACTGACAGATCAGTGGAATGGAACAGAGGATGCAAAAACAACTCCAGGCCCACTTAGTAACCTTATCTCAGACAAAGGGGTCAAATACCATCTCTGGAGGAAAGACAGCCTCTTTAACAAATGGGGCTGGGGAAACTGGCTATCCACATGCCAAAGATTCAACCTAGACCCATATCTCTCAGCACGTACCAAAGTATAATCAAAATGGGTGAAAGATCCAAATATTAAAACAGAGACATTTAATCTGTGGAAGACAAAATAGATAAAATGCTTGAAGACACGGGGATAGGGGAAGACTTTCTGAGCAGAACACCAGTTGCACAAGAAATGTTACAAAGAATCAAGAAAAACACATAAAAGTAGAAAGTTTCAGTACAGCAAAGGAAACCACAAGCACAGTGAAGAGACAACTTGTAGATTGGGAAAAATTTTGCCACCTACTCCTCAAACAAAGGACTAATATATATATATAACATCATGTACAGGTACACAATAACCATGATGAATGTGATCAATATGTATACAGTGTACCAGTACATGTTCTTGATAAAAAAAAATTTTTAAAAAGGACTAATATCTAGAATATACAAACAACTCAAAAAATTAGGCGTCCCCCTAAATTTAAAGGTTCAGTAAAAATGGGCATCTGAAATGAACAGACACTTCTCAGATGAAGAAGTACAAATGACCCACAAAAAACATGAAAAAATGTTAAATATTGCTGGTCATTTGAGAAATGCAAATTAAAACAGCAATGAGATTCTGTATCACTCCAGAAAGAATGACTACCTTCAAGAAACCAAATAATAACAAATATTAGAGAGGTTGTGGGGGAAAAGGAACTTTTCTTCATTGTTAGTGGGAGTGTAAACTGGTACAGCCACTATGAAAACCAGTATGAAGTTTCCCCAATGAACTAAAACTAGAAATTCCATTTGGCCCAGCTATCCCCCTTCTAGGTATTTTCCCAAAAGAGCTAAAGACATCATATTACAGTGATATATGCATACCTGCATGTATAGCAGCAAAATTCGTGATAGTTAAATCTTGAAAGACAACTATATGTCCATCATCAGATGAATGGGTAAAGAAAATGTGATATTTATACATAACAGATTATTACTATGCCATGAAGAAGAAGAATCAACTTGAGTCATTCATAGAAGAATGAATGCCTTGAGCCCATAATACTAAGTGAAGAAAATCAGAAAAACAAGCTTAACTATCACATGGTTTCTCTTATATGAGAAACCTGATCTATAAATAAAGTATAAAATGAAAGTTAGACAATAGAAAATAACAAGATAAATTTTTAGCATATGGGAAGGGAACTAAGAAATGGAGGAAAAGGGGGAGGAGAGAAATGAGATTAAAAAAACGAGAGAGTAATGGTGAAGTTTTGTGTACATGCACCAAGTCTTTATGAGGAATGTGATTATTATGTACCACAAACATGTATAAAAGTATACACACACATCACACACGCACACACATATGTATATGAATCCAAGAGATGCAGGGAAATAGGTGAGAGGATTAAAAAGAATTAAAAATGGCATGTACATGTTCAAACTCCCCCATGATGAATGTAATCATTATGTGCTACAAAGGTGTACAAATTTTTAAAAATCTGAATAAGAATATATATGGTTTTAAATTCAAATGGGTAAGATAACCTAAAATTTTGCCTACACATACAAAATAAAAATAAGCATTATTTCCTAGAAACATGGGATATTATATTGTTAGATGGCTAAGAAAAAAGCTTTTAATGGAGATGAAATGTAAGTAAGAAATAAATTTGTTATTCTAAAGAAATATAATTTTATGCCTGACATAAATTATTAATAATGTTATAGATGATTCATCATAATATTAAAAGCCATAGGAATATTAAATATACACTGAAAATTCTCTTTGTGTGAATATTAAAATGTACTACAATTATCCCAAATAATTGCATATTGTTTAGCTAACGTTATTTATACTCTGCATTTATGTGTGGCCATTTACTGCTACTTTAAATTGGAAGGGTATGCTATGCACATTTCTTTCGAATATTGATAGAAGGATTCAGATAATTTTGAAACTTCATTTCAGAATACAGGCATACTGCTTTCTGAGGGGCCCAGTAAGGACAATAAAGTCCTATATGCCACAGAGAGGACTTAAGGAAGATGTACAGTTCACTTAACAGTGTATAATAACTTCAAAAGATCACACAACACCCAAACCTCTATCCTTTCAGTGGGTCAGGGAAAACTTCATGAAAAAGCAAGGTGAAGTCTTTCTGGAAAGGAGCAAATAATTTAAATAGAAAGGGAAAATAGGTTGGGAATTCCAAAAAGTAAGTAAACTTGAGTTATTTGTTGGAAAATAGATGCACTTTGAGACTACAACATTAAGTAAAATAAATGAGACACACAAGCTTAAATATAACATGGTTTCTCCTATGTGAGAAACCCATAATATAAATATTTTAGTATACGTGCTGCTGAAGCAAGCACTAAAAATATAAATAAAGAATTAAATAAAGGATAATAGGAAGTAGGGAGATAGTTATTTCTCAAATGCAAAGAGGATCAAGAGGTGAAGGAAGGAGGGAGAGGAAGGGAAGGGGCGAAAAAAGAATTAAATCGTGTTATATATGTGTACTACCAATGCATCATTATATATAGCAAACGTATTAACATAGAGTAAAAAACAAAAGACAGAAAAACATAATCGGAACTCTGGAATATGTTTTAGGGACAACCAAGATCAGATTCACTATTGCTGGTGTTCCTTTAAAAAAGCAGGAGGAGACAGTTTTTCAGACTTGGGCGAGCACCAGACAGGAGACTTTCGAGTGAAGCGCCCTAGAGATTCTTTCTTGATTGCTAATTAAGAGCCCGTATCACAACGGATAAGTTAAGTAGTAATAACAGTTGAAAACACACATGCAGTACTTTAAAAGTTTATCTCTGGTTGATGCACAGGTTCATCTCAAATTGCCGAGGGGTTGGCCCCACGTTTTCTTATCTGGAGTTACAGGTGAACCACTCAAAACATCGAAATCACCTAAAATGTCGCTGTGCAAGAGGGACGGTGAAAACTATACCTGCACAGCCTGTATTGGCGTCTGAATGTTTGTTGAAACCTAATCTCCAACATAACAGGATTAGACTTTGGGTCATTTTAGGAGGTTATTAGGCCATGTGGGTGCTGCTGTCATAAAGGGCTTAAGTAGCTTTTAAAAGGCCTTGAGCAGATTAGTCCATTTCCTGAGTTTTATTTATTTTTATCTATTTATTAATTACAGAGTAATAGGTTTCATTCCAACATCTTCATGCATGCCTTTAATAGACCTTGATCATATCCACCACCATCCTCACTACCTACTTTATCCTTACCTGGCCCCTCAGATCAATTTCCTCTTCTGCAATAGACTGTCTTCTAACTTGATGTTATTTTTTGTAGGTTCCACATGCACTGGCAGACTTTTATTACTGACACAATCCACATATAGAGAAAACACGCTACATGTCTTTCTTAGTGTGGCTTCTTTTGCTTACAGTGACTATCTCCAGCTACATCCATGTTCTTGAAAATGATGTGATTTTCTTCTTCTTTATGGCTGAATGCTACTTCATTTTTTATATATAGCATATTGTATTTATTCACTCAAAAATAGATGAGGAACTAAGCTGATTCCCTAACTTGGCGATTGAATCACAGCAAACAGGGGAATGCAGTTATTTTCGGGTATATAGGAAGAAGTCCTAGAGTTGAATTTTATGGTACTTCCATTTTTAGATTTTTGAAGAAACTCCATCATGATTTCTGTAGTGTCTCCAATAACTTACATTCCCTCCAACAGCATGTAAATTTCCTTTTGTCCCTACATCATAATCAATATTTCCTGTCATTCTGTGTGTGTGATAATAACCATTCTGACTAGATTGGGTTGGAACCTTAATGTACTTCTGATTTACATTTCCCATAAGTCTAAAGATGTTGCACATCTTCTTGTATAATTATTGACCCTTTGCACTTCTTTTGAAGTGTCTGTTCAGTTCATTTGTCCATCTAGTGATTGAATCATTAGTTCTTTTGGTGCTAGGGTTTTATTTTCTGCAATTCTGTGGGCTTCTCATCACTCTGTTGACTCCTTTCCTGTGTTGAAGCCATTTAATTTGATGCAAACTCAAAGTTGATTCTTCCTAATATTTCTTATTCAGAGAGTTGCTGCCTGTGTCTATATCTTGAAATATTTCCCCTATGCTTTCTATCAAAATGTACACATTTTATTTCTTTATTTTAATCAATCTCTTCAGCTACAATTCAAGTACTTACTGCAAAGGAGAGGTGAGAGTAGGCATCTTGGTCTCATTTCAGATTTTAGAGAAAATGCTTTTAGTTTTTCCCCATTCAGTATGATATTTGCTACATATTTACCATATATGCCCTTTATTATATTGAGATGAGATTCTTCTGTTTCCCATTTTTCTGGGATTTTATCATAAATGGATGTAGAGTTTTGCTGAAGTGTTTTTCTGTATCTATTTACATAATCGTGATTTTTTTCACTTACTAATTTGTATATGTTGAACTACATTTGCATCCTTGGAATGAAAGCAATGCGACTATGGTGTATGCTCTTTTTAATGTGTTGTTCAATTCAGACTATAAATATCATATTGAGGATCTTTGTGTTTAAGTTTATCAAGGATATTGGTATGTAATTATCTTTTTTATTGAGTTCTTATCTGCTTTTACTATCATGTTGATATGACCATTGTAGAATGAGTTCAGAAGTGTTCTTTCCCTTTCTGTTCTATGGTATAGACTAAGGAACATCAATGTTAGTTCTTCAAAGAACTGGTAAAATTTAGCGGTGAAACTATCTGATCCTGGGCTTCGCTTTACTGGGAGACTTTCATTACTGACTCAATCTCATTGTTTGTTGTTGAACTGTTTAGAGTTTTTATATACTCTTGGTTCAATTTTGGTTGACTGCATCCGATAGAAATTTATCCATTTCTTCTAGATTTTCCAATTTATTGGAGTATATGCTTTCATAGTAGTCCCTAATGATCTTCTGGATTTCAGTGCATCTGTTGTAATATTTCTTGTGTGTTTCTAATTTTATTAATGTGAACCTTCACTTTCTTTTGGTTAGTTTGACTGAGTTCAGTAATTTTGTTTATATTTTTAAAGAACCACTTTCTGTTTAATTGATCCTTTGTATTATCCTTTTAATCTCTTTCATTAATTGTTAGCTCTGATCTTTATTATTTCCTCCTGCTACTGGGTTAGGGTGCATTGTGTTCTTTTAGATACATTAGATTCACCTTTGGGTTGTATATTTGAGATCTCTTTCATTTTTAGATATAGATACTCATGGCTATAACTTTCCCTCTTAGAACTACCTTCATTTCCAGATTCTTGTATGGTGTATTTCCATTTTAACTTGATTTTATAGATTTTTTTAATTTCTCCTCTGATTTCTTCAAGGGGCCCACTTATCATTCAAAAGTATAATACTCAGTCTCCTTTGTATAGTTTCTGTGGTTTCAGTTGATGTTAATTTCTAGTTTCACTCCATTTTTTCTTTAGAGATGAAAATAGAGTACTGAAGTCGCCTTGTATAATTGTATTGGGATATTTACATAACTCTGTTTTGAGTAATGTTTGATGAAATTTGGTGTATTAATGTCTGGTATATATTTATATTTACAATTGTTATATCTTCTGGTGAACTGTTGTTCTCTTTACCAATAAATAGTGACTTTGTTTCTTGTGACTGATTTTGGCTTGAAGGGTGCTTAATTAGATATAAGTAGAGTTTCTCCTGATTGCTTTCAGATGCATGGAATATCATTTCTTTCCATTCACCTTCAGTGTGTGTGTGTGTGTTTTGTTGATGAGGGTATATTTTCCAGGTAGCAAATGGTTGGATCTTGTTTTTAATCCTTTCCACTGCTCTGTGTCTTTGAAAATTAAGGTTACTTATATTCAAGGGTATTATAGAAAGGTATGTACTTCTTGTCACGTTTGATTCTTCCTAATTTTCATTTGCTTATTTAATCTTCTTATTCTATATAGAATTACTCTAAGTGTCTTCTGCAATGTTGGTTTAGTGGTCATTTAATCCTTTAGGTTATACTTACATCAGAAGGTCTTTATTTCTCCTTCAATTCTGAAGGATAGCTTTTGTCATGGTTTCAAATTTTATGTTTTATTATTAGTGTATGTTTGCAATACATCGTAATTACAGTTATCTCAGGGAATTAGTACATATACAGATCACATGTTGATCATTTTACCGCCCTTCCTCAGCATGTCCCTACTTTTCTCCCTTTCACATTTCCAGGCTGATTCCTACTGCATATATTCTTCAGTGGGCCAGCTTCAGGGGCATTCTTGTAGAGCCATGGTGGGTGGGCTACAAGGTAGATGCTGTCCAGAACAGTGTGACAATGTTCGATATGGTTTCCAAGGGAAAGGAAAATGGAAGTACTTATATTTCCCAAAGCAATTTGGGCATGACCTTTACAAACTGGCTCCCTGCCACTCTGCACCACCGCGGTGTCTGTAGTGTAAGATTCTCCTCACCACGCATCCCAATAGGCAGGATTCCTGGGATGTTCCACATCTCTAACTATCCCATCCTTAACCTCCGTGCTTTCCCTCCTCACCCACCTTGCCGAGTAGCTGGGAAATGCTGCCTGTTTGTAAACTAACATCTTGGCTCCCCCT
The DNA here is from genome assembly GCA_004026905.1 of Hystrix cristata. NCBI lineage: Eukaryota > Metazoa > Chordata > Mammalia > Rodentia > Hystricidae > Hystrix > Hystrix cristata. The sequence continues at coordinate 21,392 of PVJO010018963.1, read as the reverse complement.
CTTTCTCCTTTCCACCTTTCCCTATGTACAGACACAGGGTTTGCCATATGAGGATGCAGCAAAAGTTACTGTCAATCCATCCAGCTTGGAATTTCCAACCTCCAGAATTGTGAGAAATAATTGCCTGTTCTCCATAAATGTAGTATTTAGTTACACCAACACTTCCAGTCTAAGCCTTGTAAAGGAGACCACCTATAAATGGCATCTATTCCACCTGCAGTTCATTGGTTGGAGGAAGTTAATGTCAGATTCACAAAAGTAAAGAAGAGCAATCCTATCGAGTGCCCAGATAAAAGAGAACTGCAAATATCAATAAAGAACACTAATGATAACTCAGAATGCCTGATGCTTTTGATGTGATACATTATATTATATATTAAACATTTGTTTAGGAAAAATGCTTGGTTGTACAGTGGAAAATAAATGGGAAGAACACAGATAGTGATGCCTGCTATTTCAGCTATCCAGTTATGGCAATATAATGGGAAGTGGGAGAAAGAAAAGAAGCCCAATGATGAAGACAATAGTGAAGGAATAAATGTGAACAACCTGCTGGCTGCTGGGGCACCCTCAACAGCGGAGATCACAAGCCCTGTTTCCCAAGGGGCTCCTGAGTAGCATGGCACCACATGTGCCGCGAGTGTTCTGGGTCTTAATTATGGAACTCTAATGCCTAGATTTAGTAGATGTGAAGACAGGAGACAAGACTTGAGGGGACGATGTTTAGGAAGCCTAAACAAAATATATCTGAAGTAAACTATTTTCTTAGGATTCGTTTTCCCACAGGCTAGCCTTTCGCTCTTCAGGGCTGCCCGTGTACAATCCACAGGCAGAGCACTCTGGGGACAATCACAGACAGGGCTTGGCATCAAGCAGCTTGAGAAGGACAAGGGGATTAAAGCTAGCAGAACTTCTTATTATTTTAATTGCTCACATCTGAGATTTTAAGCACTGAAGATTTGCAGATTAGTTGTACCAAAGTCTGATTGAGATATTTCTATTTATTGTGTTATTTGATTACTGTATGGCATTTTAATCTTAGTTGGGAATTCAGTAAATGAGGGATTGTTATAAGTGATAAAAATCTTTGGCATGATTGTTCAAATACTAGGTGCACTTATCAGTCCCCAAAGGTGGGAACCAAAACGCAGAGTCAGGATTTGTTTAAAGAGCAAGGGAAAAGTTTACAACTTGGTGACTATATTTGATAATAATGTATCATACAGAATTTGCTCATACAGCAGATATGAAGTATTCTCATCACAATATAACTATGTGAAATGATGGATAAGTTGATTAGTTTGATTTTGATAATAATTTCTTTTCTTTCCTTTTTTTCGCTTTGAGACAGGGTCTTGCTATGGAGTTCAGGCTGGCCTTGAACTCACTGTGCTGCAGTGACCCTCCTGCCTCAGCCTCTCGAGCGCTGAGACTGGAAGCATGTGCCACCACACCTGGCTGATTTTGAAAATAGTTTCACAAGATATATATTGTTCACCTTATAGATATAACTTTTAATTGTCACTTATATGTCTTTAAATCCAAGTGGGAAAAGAGAAAGATGTGTTAGGTAGGCTGAGTTAAAAGACCTACATCTAAACAAAGAAGAAAAATGCTTTTCTAAAAATATGCTATTCTAGAAAATCAGCTTGTATCATTTGCTTCCATTTCTGCAAATGGTTGTTTTATGTATGTGAATCAAAGTAGGAAAAACAGAAGTGAAGATTTTCTCACGAAAGGGGTTATCCATGATGTGTTAAGTAAACAAAAGCAAAAACGGTTGAAAGGCAAAGTATATACTATGCTACTATTTTGGAAATAAAATCCTGGAAGCAGCTTGTATGCCCATCAACAGATGAATGGATAAAGAAAAAATGGTCTCTCTACATAGTAGAATACTCCGCCATAAAGAAGAATAAATGCAAGAACTTCATAGAGTAACGGGTGCACCTGCAAAATATAATGTTGAGTGAAATAAATGAGACACACGAGGTTAAACCCCTATAGTATCACTTGAGTAAGCCAAAGTACAAGCAAAGAACAAAATGAAAGATGGATAGAAGGAAACAAGGAGATAAATCTCTTGCAAATGGGAAGGAGTCCAGGAGACCAAAAGTGAGGAGGAAGGGGAAGGGAAGAGAAAGAGAAGATTTAAGATATTCCATGTACAGGTACCAAATAACCACAATGAATGTAAACATTGTATGTCATCAGCATGAACTAATAATAATAAAAACACCACGAATGAAAATGGGGAAAAGTGATCTAAATGCAGAAGGAAGTGGAGCAGAAGGCAAAGGGGATTATAAAAAGCAAGAAGCTGCATTATGTACACATGACTACTGCCCAAGATGAACGTAAACATCATGTACTGCAAACACACACTGATAAAAATAAAAATGAAAAATGAAAAGAACCAACCAACAAAAAGCTATATTTTTATTTTGCTTTCATGACTCGCTAGGTAGAAGAGAAAAATTGCTAATCTTATGAGACTAGGAGTCGAAAGAACGTGTAATAATTGGGATTTTTATCACTTCTTTTCTGTATATTGTTTCATCAATTACAACAAAACTTACCATTTTGTAAGTTAAAAATATCATTGAAAGAAATTAATACAGAAAAAAGAAAAGAAATTGAATCCTGTTCTTCATGCTTAATTTCAGAACTACTTTCTAAAAGCATCTGGGGGTCATGTAGGGGAGACAAAACACCTCTCATGGGTCTGTAGTATGGAAAGAAACAAGCATATCTGATAAAAGAATAAATATGGGCTCTTTCCTAGCAGCAGCTAATGCAGTCTTGTTCTAATGGAACAATCTGATTTAGTCAGCCTGTTCACTCCATATCTGTCCATTCAGAGTAGGCCAATTTTTGAACCAAAAAAATGGCACAATGACCAGAGGAAATAGAGTGATTTTATCAATTTCCATGATTAGTTTGACAGAAAGTATTTATTTTAAATTTTGACTTAAATTATTTTTTTAATTTTTAAAATTTTTATTAGTACATTTGCCATACATAACATAACTACATTCATCATGGAAAGCTGTTGCACGTATATAACATGTCTTAATTCTTTTGACTTCTCCTTCTCCTCCCCTCTTTGTCCCAATAAATCTTGCTGTATAGGAGATGCTTAAAGATATTTGAAACAATGTAAGTTATTTAGAAAAATATGAAGAAGGACCTTTTCCAAATTGGGGGGGGGGGCTGTAACAGAGGAAGAAAACTATAATTGAATTGGTAAAATAGATACTGGGTTTGCTCCTGATTTATAATTAACTAATTGATTTACAAGATGCTAGAAGATTACTATTAAAATGCTTTTCAAGAATTCAAAAGTGGATTCCATTTTGTAAGTGGAACAACTGGGCATTAGAAAGTGTCTAGAGTATGAATTACAAAAAAAAATATGTCTTAGAATAAATTAAATGAGCCACACACATAAAGACCCTATAAAGTCTTTCTATGTCTGGAAAAGTTAAATTTAATAATATTTTTGATGTACCCGCATGTTAATTTCTGCAGCTTTCAGCTTAATTCACTGTGAAAGTTTTCTTTCAAAAGTAGACTGTGAATAATAATGTGCTATGGAGCTTTCTGGATCAAAATATCAACTAAATTCAGGGCTATCTTATTTATCTGACTCTTACATAGCCCAATCTCCAGTTTGTCTGGGTGGATTTAGTGTACAAGTAAACCTATTTTCTTAAAAATGAGGCCAATACATAAGAAGAAAATTCTATTAGGGAAAAGCATCTATAATCTTAGCTGAATGATCTAAAAAAAATTACATCCACTTTTCCTGAAATGAAAACCACAGGACTTCATAAATTCTCCCTTTGTGGAGGACAACTCAGTGTATCCGAAAGTATGCTTCATCTGTACAATGTATAAAAACAACCCAAATAGGCTGCACAAGGCAGCCAAGGCAGGGAGAGATCCCACTGTGCAGACCTGCATCCTATGCAGACAATTCCAAGATTATTTATTGTACCTTGGTGTTACACGGAATGAAGGCGACTAATTGTGCATAATCATTTTTCAAATGGCTTCCACATCAAGTATCTCCATTAAATTCAGCACTATGTTTTTGGAGGGCTTCCAACCTATCCAAATCTCTAGCTTTTGCTGATTTATTCTGGGGATCCCCTTCTGAGTCCTGCGCTGTGCCAAGCACTTTGCATGGCACACTTGTGGACATTATATAATTCCGTCTCTGGCACAGTACTCTTAAGCAGTTTTTCTTCTCCACATTTTGTAGACGAATAACCCAAAGCCAAGAAACATTAAGCAACTCCAAGGTCATAGAACTTACCAGTGACAAGATTGAGCCTTGACACTCAATAAATTTGAATTCAGAGCTTAGTTTATTTCCATCATACTAGCATGCTACCTCCAGGAAGTTTTTGTTCAAGGTGCTACTACTATTATACTGATGTTTTTGGTTTCTTTTATTGCTGTTTAGGAAAATGGTGGACTAATGAGCTGGGATGTGCAGTGAATAAAATCACTGCTGACTGAGTGAAGGGAAGGCTGAGACATTTTACAGAACGACCAAATTTAATCTATTATATTACATTTAAGGTTGTATATGTATGTATGTACATAATTGTACGTAACTATCTAATGGAATCCTCTCCATCAGCTACTACAAGACACTCACCTTTTCCCTAGCAGCTTTTTCCATGTTCACTCTCTATTTGGAAATATGTTCTTGGTTTTTAAAGCCCAACTGTTCTCTGACATTTCTCTCTCCCACTTTTCCTTCCCATCTTCTCCCCATGGAACAATCTCCCATGTTAGCAACCTAGTATTCAACCCTTCATGACTTTTCGAAGTTCATAGACATATTCAAACCACACGGATCCATGAATATTCAAGTTTATTACTAGTAAAATAGGATAGCATGTCCTTCTTTTGCAAGTATGGGATTGTATCATACCTACTTTCCTCCATCCTCCTTTTCTCACTCAGTGATACCTAGAGCAAACTCCTCCAACTGGCATATTCTCGGGTTCATTGATTTCTGTTGTTTTCAGCATATTTACTAGTGCATTAATAAAATGTCTATATAGGCATATTTTCATGTACTACTGTTTTTATCTTCACAATAGGGATCATGAACAACTGCAGGGAGTATACATATACATTTTAATAAATGCTAGCAGATGTTATCCAAGAAGGCTGTAACTGTTCACATTACAGTACTAATTGCAATATATAAAAGTATCCCCTTTTCTGCATTCCTGGCAAAAGTTTCTGGGTTTTCTTTTTTAATTTTGTCATGTTGATGAGAATCAAATGATATATCACTGTTACTTTAATTTATACATCCTTGTTACTAGGATATTTGGACAGTTTTTCTATAAATTTTTTGGCCATGTGGATCTATAATCTTTGTTCATCTTCTATGGAATTGTTTTTCTGATTTTGTCAGTATATCTATTTGTATATAGTACGGATAGTGATCCTTTAACCCTTTGTTCAATAAATGTATATGTTTTTTGTGTCTATTTTTAAACAAAACTCTATCATTTATTTATTAACTGTCATAGGAATGTCTGGCAGAAGTTTTAAAATTCATTCAGACAAGTCTATTTTTCCTTTTAAAATTTTCTGTATCCTCCGCCTTGATTAAAAAGTTTCTCCTGCATTATCAAGATTGTTACCGAGACCAGTGGTGGCAAACCTATGGCACGCATGTTATTTGTTTTTCCTTTAAGACAAAAGATATTAATTGTAGGTTGTTTTTTCTTTTTTTTTGTTCTAAACTAAAACCTCATTATTCAGAATTAATGACTGTGTCAGCTCTTTGCAATAAATTAGGGGGTTTTGGGTGGCAGTTTGGGCATTTGTCTCTAAAACTTTCACCATCGCTGACCTAGACAGTTCTCGAATACTGTACTTGCCTTGATTTTTAATATTTAGGTCTTTAATCTAGAACGTTAAAACACTGTATAAGATAGGAAACCATGTTTATAGATGATTAAGAATTTGCTAGCGTCAGTTATTTGCTACCAACCACTTTTTCCTGACGAATTAAAATGTTAATTTTTATTATTCGCTAAATTCACTAAATATTAACTTCTATTATTCGCAGATAATAGGATACTCGGCAGCTTGGACACTGAGGGAGCAAGGAGCAGGAAGGCCACTGTCTTAGTCATTTTCTTTGCTACTGGGACAAAGTATGCAACCCTCTCGATGTAAAGGCGCAGAGGTTTATTTTGGCTCACATTTCGGTAGTCTCAGTCCCTGAGTGGCAGGCCAGCTCCACGCAGAGCCAGCACGGTAGACTGGACTGGCAGAAGAAAGCTGCTCACCTCACAGCAGCCAGGAAGTAGAGCACAAAGGGAAGAAGCTGAGAGGGAGAGAGAGAGAGATACCTGTCCAGGCCATGCCTCTCGTGACCAACCTCCACCTCCAGCCAGCACATTTAGCTGTAAAGTCATAAGTGGACTAATCCACAAATCCATATAACGCCCTCATGATGCCCCATGTAAAGCACTCATCACTAGTGTCAAGCTGTTGACAATACTAGGAGTGACCTACAATCTCTATGATGACAAGACAAACACACGGGAGAGGCAGGCAGTGATACTTGGTTCTATATCAGAGAATGTGCACCCAGCTGTAGGGGCAGTGTGAAGATTAATTTTGGTGGGCAGGGAAAAAAATAGTCCCTGAAATGAAATTAGATTACTAATATCAGAATTTAGGACATCTGAATATTTCAGTACTCGAATAGATCTCCCTTATTTTGTTGATATAGGATAAATAAGAAAAAAAATTTTTATGCTACCAGAGCTAAAAATTGATATAAATTACCAATAAGAAATGTATATTTAAAAAATAATAGTCAATGGTGTTTGCTTATTTCTTCACATCCTGATCTTCAATATAATTGTATGTACTTTTATTTGAATTATGATATTGCCCTAAAATTTTATTTTGTAACATTTTGAAGGCTAGTATGGGCAACTCTCTGAACATTGAGCTACAGCTAGTTTCTACCCAATCATTGATGCAAAAATTCCTGTAAAACGTGAGAATAGGAGAGGACAGGATTCAAGTTTTGTTTTTGTTTTTGCTTTTGTGTCTTTTCTTTTATATGAAGACTCCTGCCAACTGGTAGTAGAGATACTCCATCACTGTACCATTAATAGACCACCAGAAGAGGATTTCATTACTGTGGATAATGGATAAGGCCTCGCCACAAGGCTTCCAATACCCTGAGGACAAGATGTACTAGCTCCCCAAGTTAGGTGCAGCCATATTTGAGCAACAGAGAGGTTTTCAGGGATGTGTAGGCTGGAGTCTGAAGAGCCATGTCAAGATATTTCCCTAGAGTGACAAATCCATAATTGCTCTTATCAGCCGTAGGCCACCTTGATTAATGCAACCTTCTGTGATTTATCACCTCGAATATTTTTAAGTAAATGCTCCTTTCATTATAGTAGACAGGAAGTTTTCAGGAATGACAACACAGGCTTCTTTCATCTATTTTGTAAGATCATTGAAAACACAGTATAAACAAAAATATCTGTCATTTTGTAGTGACCTGGAGTTGGCATAGTTAGTTTTGTAGAGACCTGGGCCTGGAGGGTTAATGTCAGACTGTGATGTTTTCCTCCTGAGTTTAACACACTTTAAAAGGAACTTGCTGCTACTTTTTAGCGTTATCTCCCACCACACACACATACACATACCAAGCGCCTGTTCTGATGTTCAAAGTGCCTTGGGGCCCAGATCCTCCGATTCTTTAGAAATTTCTCAGACCCAGGAGTTTTGCTTACTATGTAAGAATAAAATGTAACATACCAGAGACTTAACAGAAAAATCATTTTGTGAAACATTATAGACTGTGTAAAAATATATAATATATCTAAACTAAATATGTGCAGGTGATATACAACTATGTGCATAAATTTTTGTGAAGCTTTTGGTGGTGAGCATAGTCTGCACCCATCTAGGGCAACAGATTCTATTTCACTACTTTAAAGTTTTGCCCGGCATTTTTCAAAAGAGCAGTGATGGCGAACATTTCAGAGCTTTCAATGATACAAACAGCCCGCTGTGGCATGCGTGTCATAGGTTCGTCAACACCATAGAGGGTATCAGAACATCCCAGTGGATCAGAAAACAGGCCCCGGGTGTCGGTGTCTCAGGATATAAACCTAGATTCTCTACTTACTAGCTGTGTGACCTTGGGCTAATTCATTAAACCCTCTGAGCCTAAACTTACTCATCTGTGGAGTTGATAGCTACCTATTCACAGCTTTATTCTGATGACCGAATCAAATCAGATGTGGTAGAGCTTTGCTATTTTAGTTAAAAGGAAACAGCGCTGTGTAATTTACCAAAAGACTGCGGATTGTCTGAAGTTGAGAGTGCTTCCTAGTGCTTTGATCAGTTAAGGAGGAGCTTGCTCTGGGTCTTAGCCAGTGTTCAAAGCAGGTGAGACGAACAATACTTAACAGTGCTCGGGGGAGGACTAATGAAAATTTTATTTCCAAGAACTGGACTGTTTAATCTAGGCTTTCTGTCATTACATATATTGTATTTTCTTTAGGAAAGAGATGTTTAAATAGGACTGGAACATTACTGTTTGGGTATCTTTGTATCTTATCCTGTGTTTGCATTCAGAGAGACATTTTAAAAAGAGAGTAAAACTGCTAGGTAAGCAACAAACCTGAACAAAATCTGAGACTTCTAGAAGACTCTCTAAGCTCAGTGAAGATGGAATTATTTTCTGGGTGTGAGGAATGTGAAAATTTCAAGGCTTAAATCATGCCCCCCCATTCTAGGGACAACATTCAGCCTACAGTGTAATTCTGTAGGCAAGGAGTCCCAAAGCTAGCAACGCATCGGAATTTTTTGGAAACCTTAAAAATATAGCTTACTGAATGCTGGCCCCCCAAAAGAACCAGTATTTCACGAATATAGACCTGGAAGCCATGGTTTTTAAAGTTTTTCTCCATACTTCTTATACACAATGATATTTGAGAATCAAGAACCAATGAGGCTATTTTGTTGATAAGTTTCTTTTATTTGGAAATAACTTTGGATCACAGAATACCTCAAAAGAGTACTGGCAGTTCCCATATACATTGACCTACTATCCCATAATGTTACCATCTTATGTAATAATGTGATAGTTTGTCAAAACCAAGAGCTTAACATAGGTACATTCTTATCAACTAATCAACTGATTTTTTGGTTCAGATTTCTCCAATTTTTCCACTGAATGTCTTTCTCTTTCTATTTCTATTTCAGAGTCCGATATAAGATAGAATATTTTTGGTCATCATATCTCTTTAGCCTCCATGTTAGTTACCTTTTTGCAAGTCTAACAAAATACCTGAGAGGATCAACTTATGAAGCATAATGGTTTATTTTGGCCCTGTTTTTGGAGCTTCAGTCTGTGGTCAGTTAGCCCTATTGTTTTAGGCCCATTGGGAGGCAGCACGTGATGGTGAGAGCATGTGGTAGAAGAAAACTGCTCATCCTATGGCAGAGAGTGAAAAAGACCTTAGGAAAAGATGGTAGCCCCACAATCTCCTTCCAGGAGTGTCCCCAGTGACCTAAGTTTGTCCCATTAGGCCCCACTTCTCGAGGGTTCCAGCACCTTCTGATAGGATCACCCTGGGCACCAAGGATCACATGGACCTCCAGGGGACACTGATGTCCAAACTATAGTTATCTCCTCTTGTCTGTGGCAACGTCTGTTTTTTCACAATTTTAAGAAATTTGAAGACTGCTACTTGGGTCTTTTGTAGCATAACTTCAATGTAGAAGTTTTCTGTACTTTCCTTGTTTAGACTGGGGTTATAGATTTTGGGGAAAGTACCACAGAAACATAGTATCCCTGTCATCCTGCCCTGTAAGGGGATACATGACATCAACACAGCTTATTACTGGTGATATTAATTAATGTCTATCTTTTGGTTCAAATAGTTCCTGCCAGAGGATTCCACTGAAGTTATTACTTTTTCATTCCTACACACTGGTCTTTAGAAGTGACCCTGTAAAGCCAGCCAAGGGTTGGACACACATATCCGTGTGTGTCTGTGAGGGGAGGTTTAACTCCAAGCCCTGGAGGGAGGAGTATAAATGATGGTTCATGGATCAGAGCATTACTTCAAGAAAGTACTTCAATTATATATACTGGAAAAGGGAGACTGTTGGTTGGAAAGTCAGTTACAAAATTCAAAGCCAGAGATGAGGACCTGAATGAAAGTCAAGATAAAGAGCATAGAGCCAAAAAAATGTTGTGAATGTCAAAGAAACTATGGCCATGGCTACTGATTAGAAGTGGGGGAAGGAGAGACAAGAAATTTGGCATGTAGTATTACGGTTTTGATCTGGAGTTACTGGAGGAAGGATTACATGATGAAGAGCAGAAAGAAGGAAGATGCCGTCGGCTGTCGGCTGGAAAATAGGGAATTTGAAACTCATGGAAGATGTATTGAGCAATTAGAAGCAGAAATGCAAAGCAATTTACCTCCTGAAAGAAAATAGCTGTTTTTTGCAGCCCAGTCCACAGCACCTGCCTGCTTTTTCAGGTTCTCCATTCATACTTTCAAGAAAACTATCTAGTCCCTCAGAAAAAGGTCAAGATACCTGCTATGATTGGGATGGAAGCAAGAGGAAATATCCTAAAATAGATTTGGACTGTTCATTTACTATAGGCTTGACATTTGTTCAGTTATCACTACCTCCCTGGAAAAATAATGACTCTGCATTTCTGGTAAAGATACGGGGTTTGCCCTTAATGAGTACCGAGTTTTCAGTACGTATGCGATGAAACATTCAGGAAAAAAACTGGGATCTAGCATCTCTCAGCTTGGGAACCGGTGATAGACAAGGAAACCCACATTAGCATATTCATTTTGCATTTCAAACGGAAGGTTTATGTGTTAAAAATGGAGACTGCTCAAACTTTACAGCATTCCTTAATTATATGTTTGGCAGCGCCTGAAAGTCAAAAGAGTCTCTGGGAAAAAAAAGACAAAAAGGGTTGTCTAAGTATTTTTGCCTGTTGAAGGCAGATGGGAAGATACAAGGAATTTCAAAATCTCAGGGCTGAAGCTGCAAAGGTTATTTATTATTTTCCCTTCAGCTTGGTGTGGATCGGAGAGAAGGAACAGGAAGAGGGAGCCGGAAGCTACAACAGTGGCCTAGAGTCTGTGCGTCTGTTGCGGCTGGCTTTCTAGGAAAGGCTCCTGACGGCTGTGTCAGCGCGGGCCACTGCTCTCTGCAGTCAGCCCTGGCATTTCGCCTTCACAGTTCGGTTTATTTCTCCATTTCTTTTGTGCCATTAATGATAAACCACCTATAAAGATCAGTTTAATGCTTTAAATATATAATACAAAAACAATACAAAGCTACAATACAAAAATCTGAGATCTAGGTGGACATATAAACAGAGAGATTTTGAGAAATTTCTTTTAAAATTTCTCTCTTCCCTTTCTTGTCGTTTTACACAAACATTTTGTGCTTCTTCTTCCCTTTTCCCCTTTAATTATCTTATTTTTCCTTTAACATTATCCTTTTGTTTATGTTAATAGTGGGATAGTATTAATTTTAAGGCTCTTAGCATTAGATTTTGGTGCATCTAGAAATTAAAGATGGTTTCCCTGTTCACTAACCTTGGAAGGTTTATTTGGCTCAGTTTCTAGTCAGTTCAGTTCAAAATCAGCTGGCACCAAGGCAGAGCTGGCATGAGGAAGGGCCTGGCGGAGGATTTTTGCTCAGCCCATGGCAACCAGGAAGCAGAAAGAGAAGGAAGCAGCCGGGGACAAGAATACACCCTTCTATATCATGTCCCTACAGACACACCTCAACTCGGATCCCATCGCCTCAGACTGCACTTAGCTACTGAACTGCCCAGTGCGTGAATCCAGTGATGACTGTAAGCCCACCCGTGATCCAACCATGTTCCAAACACAGGAGATTTTGGAGGAACAATTTAGATCTAAACCACAAGAGTGAGACATTGCTTTTATAGGTAGGTTAAATTATTCCTTGAATAAAGATGGTCGATTAAAAAACCATTGTCTCTGAACGTCATTTTGAACAAGTCTAGAGTTATGGAAACCCAAATGCTAAGCCCACACAGCACATAGGGAATCATTCTAAGAAAACCCAAGAAATTCATTCTTGTATTTAAGGAAGAGATGCTGAAGAGCTTGCCCACTGGGTCACACCACACTCCAGCCTCAGAATCCCTTGTCTGTTCCGCTACCAGGAAACCTGGCAGGCACATTCTCACCTGCTGGTCCTGCTATCTGTTTGTGTCTTCTTCAGAGCCCTGCAGGGCAGACATCTTGACATCCCCAGCTCTTTCCTCCACCTCCATCCCATAGCTGAAGTGGTTTTTCTCAGTGAGGTCATCTCTTTTTACAAGTGCAAGTATCCTTACTTCAGTGCAGCCCCGGTTTCTCTTTTTTGCTTTACTTTCTTTGTTAACACTTTTCAAAGCTAGAATATCCTTCCCCCTTGAATGAGAGAAAACAGTGTCTCCATGGGAGAATGAGATGTCTTTCTGTTTCCTTCCTGGATTAATCCTCAGTCTCTACAACAGTGCTGGGAACGGAAGAGATACACAGATAGTAGTTGAATGATGGGTAGGTGAATGTGCCCTTCTTTGCAGTGCATATTAGCAGGTTCAAGATAAAATATCAGTTCATCACTGAACAGAAATATGTACAGAATTTTGTGATATATCTTTTCTATATAATCATCTCACTTCTGAGTTCATCTTATTTTTTCACCTTTGGGTGCCCTCTTCTCATTTTCTGTCACAAATTTTGCCTCAGTTTCTTTTACTACTTTATCTGACACACACACACAAACACACACACACATAGAGTAGACACAGAAAGAGAGAAGAAAGAGAGAGGAGAGAGGGAGGGAGAGAGAGATCCTAACATGCGAGAAGTAAGCAAATTTAGTGGTCTGTACATATGTGGGTACACAAATAATTGAATATATTTTATTTTGCTCACACCTGGTTTATGGGGGATAAAGTTCTGAATATTATTTATCTTGCTAGAAAGTTTTTTCAAAGACTGAGACATTTATGTGGATGTGTAATCACAGCTACCCTATAACTTTTATCCAAAGAAATTTTTTTTCCAAACTTAACTGAAAAAAATCCAGTTTTCTAACATGTGAGTGAAAATGACTCAGTGATATGTATTTCCTAAAAATCATCTGCACCAAAGAGCTCATAACTTCAGAAAGAGCATGTGCATGCTTGAGGGGAGGAAAAATGTATCTTCTGCCTCCTTGGGGTCTCTGGCTGGGACAAAAAATTAAGCTGACATAAGACAGATAAAAAGGAGACAGGCACACATTTTGTTTATACTATTTTAAAATGTACATGGGAGTTCTAACATGAAGAGCCAGAGAAACAGAACCGAACACGTATGTACTAGTTCAGGCAAAGACTAGTAAAGTATAAAATGTGAGATGACAAAGGAGTTTGAGCTGCCACAGTTAATTGTAGAAAGTAAGAAGGAATAAAAAGATTCACTTAATAAGATTTATTTATACAGATTCCTCTTCAGCTCAACTCCTAGCTCTGGAGATAGGAGAGGAAATCTTTCTCATGGAGGAAAGAAGGAAAGACTGAGGACCTTTTCTACATCTATTTTTCAGATTAATTTTTAAGGTTATGTTTTCTCTGAAAATTACATACAAATTTAATTTTCAGTACACATTAACATGATAAGTTTATTTTTAATTGACACGTAAAAATTACACATTTCTGGGGTACTATATCATGTTTTGATACTTGTATATTTTGTGTAATGTTAAAATCAATATAAACATGTAGCATTTCCAACATTGATCATTTCTTTGTGGTGAAATACTCCAAATCATTTCTTCTATTTTTTAAAAATATACTGTGTATTGTTATTATCTATAGTCACCTCACTGACCAACGGAACATCAGAACTTATTTCTCTTTTCTAAGTATAACTTAGTACCTGTTGAAATACTATAAAAAATAGTACTTAAAATCAGTTACGGTTGAGAGAAATGAATTGCTCACTAACACGTGCAGGTGGGCCCAGGGCTTGTAGTACTGACCATGCATGCTATTGGAGAAGAATCCCAGGGTGTATGAAATCCCTGGGGACTGATAAACTCAGCAATACATTATCAGTATTTGTTCGAATTCTTGTTTTGAAGTCTTTAACTACTTCTACTACTGAAAACATTTTGAAAACCTTATTTAATATTTTTTGGGGGGGCTTGACAAAATTCTTCTAGGTGCAGTACCATGTAGCCTCTTCCACAGCTACAATCCATTCTCTAATTCCACTACAAGAAATAATTGTACCTTCTCCTGAAAAATTAGTAGACTTACCAAGATTATAAAATGTGAGGGTGGATTGAAGAATATGAAGCAAGGAAAGCAGCATTTACTTAGGGCCTATGATCTGCCAACACATTCTTAAATTCTCCTTTGATGCTGTATCAATTCTGTAGATTTCTATTGTTATTTTCAAATGAGGACATATAAGCTAGGTAGCATTGAATAACCTGTCTTACTGCAAAGGTAGAACACAGCAAAGATAGTTAGAAATTTGAGATGCTTAATTTCAAAATTGATATTTTTTCTTGTGTCCAGCCCAGTTCTCTAGCCTCTAGAACATTTATCTCACATAAAGAAAGAAAAATAAGTGCATCTACTTTCTCTAAAAATGGAAATATTAATCAATATTGATTGATTTTGTAGTTCAGTATGGTATTTCAATGAAGGATTCATTTTATAAGTTAATTTTTACTTATTTGTAGCATTTTTCTCTGGACTGTTTACCACCCATCAAGAAGTAGAATATGGGCTGAGGATTTAGCTCAGTGATTAGAGTGCTTGCCTTGCAAGCACAAGGGCCTGAGTTCGATCCCCGGCACCACAAAAAAAAAAAAAAAAAAAAAAAAAAAAAAAAAAAAAAAAAAAAAAAAAAAAAAAAAAAAAAAAAAAAAAAAGAAAAAAAGAAAAAAAAAGAAGTAGAATATGACTAATAATAAAAATATAGAATGGAAGGAACTGCTGCTTAACAACCGTTAGCCACCGGCTCCCTGGACAGCCTCAGTTATGAGAGGCTGTCTCTGTAAAGCTACACGTGCAATCTGAATTGTCTATAAATTGAGTAATGTGTCTCATGGAAATATATTAATTCTTATGTTATTTTTTAAATGTATGAAGAGCATATTTCCAGTTACAAACACAAACTTCAAGAAATGTTTTACTGAATTCAGAGTAGCTTTTAGACCTTGAGTAATTTTTCACTCAATGAATACTTAAAGTAGTACTGATAACACAGACCCACAACCAGTTTTATTTGATTTTGGAGAGTGGTTTTAGTGCTTATAAAGGTTGGGAACTCCTAGAATGAAAAAAAAAAAAAAAGAATTTTGTTCCATGTGTTTTTCAGGAATAAACTAAATTTACTTCTGCACTACACTGAATTTTATCTATCTCTGGAAACATTTTGAAGTACATAGTGGATTTAATCCCATTAATCATTGAAAATACAATGAGTGATCCAATTTCTGATTTTCATAATCAGCTGTTGTAGCTGTAAGGTATTATTGCCTTATAGGGACATCTGCTGGTAGATAAATAAAGGTCTGGAACAATAAAATACTGTCTGCTCAGTGTTTGCCAGGCCCTCACTTTGAGGCTGCAGCCTCGTGCGCATCTGCTTCAGATAGTGCATGGCTGTTAAAATTCTAAATATTGTATCATTTCATGGTCCGATTGTTCCCAAGTCACATAAAACTTGCCTGCATTACGCACGTGCCTTGTTCCCACAGCAGATTCACATACGTATTTAATTTTTTTAACGGACTGACCGTATATTATGCTGGAAACCTCAGGGTTTCTGAAAAGCCCTATACCCTGGGGCAGAAGGTACGAGAATGTCAACACTCGGAACGCGAAGGTTCTCATTGGGCCACCACCAGCTCAGCTACCTGTCTTGGATTTTCAGAGCAGCATAATCATCTGAAGCATGTGAAGAGAAAAGAAATTTTAAAAGCCACTATATTTCTGTTCCCAGATTATAAAATCAAAGTTAAGCTAAGGTGATAATGTTATAAACTTTTTAAAAATTCAGGCCTCTGATATCTTCATGAGAGGAGAAAGAGTATCTTAATTTTATCATTGAACTGAAATCTTCCTCTTTAACTCAGCTATGAAAGATTTTTCAGTAATAACTAGTGGCAGCAAATTAATCACCTCTCACTTTAAAAAATTATTACTTGATGAAAACAGAGGAACTAGTAGTACTATTTCTACTAATTTTAAGCATCATCAAAAGGATGAAATCATTTATTTTCTTTTGGTGTTTTATCGAACAAGGCTTACCTTTATACTCCATCTGTGGAAAAATAGCACTGCGTTAAATCATATATTATAGACTCAAAATTAAATTGTCCATAAAAGTCAATATTACCAACAGTACAGCGTAGCAGCTTATTCATGCCACTTCTTTAAACTCACCACACATTAATGTGTTAATGTGTTGGAAAATAAAGAATCATCATGTACCTTCCAGAGGTTTTTCTACTGTTATTTATATACATTTTTTTTAAAGGGACTAGAAGACTGTTTCATCAGCTAACACATTCCCTGCCAAAAGGAACAATATAATCATTAACTAATTACAACTAAATAATACTACTGCACATTTTGACAGGTTAACACACATTCTGTTAAGAGTTGAAAGCTCTAGGAAGAGAATAATAAAGCCAGTACACTCACAAAATTCTCTAATGTTGATATGAAAAAGAGACACTTTGAGGATTTTCAACACCATGCATCTTTCTTTTTCCCTCTCCCCTACTGTGTAAAAAGCACGTGAATTTGTATTAACTTTCTAAACTAATTCAGCTTGTTTTCACTGATTTTGTCTGACCATAAATCACAGAATCTGCTAATATGCAATTTCAACATGCTGAAATCATCAATGTTGGTTGTTTTTCTCTTTGCCAATGAAGCAGCAAGACACATGGTAACTTTCAGAGGTGAAAAGAATAAAAAATCCAAGTTGTGGGAGAAAACCAGTGTTTTCAAATGTAATCTAGTTCATTCAAAAACTAAAAAGCGAAACACAAAGACATGCCTGAAACGGTACATCATCTCCATACATCTACGTCTCTGAAAATCCTCACAGCTTACCTGAAAAACATTAGGAAGACGAATATTAAACTAAATCATTCACTTTCTGATTTCTTAAGCAACGACTTACAAAATATTTTTGGCTATATTATTGTGTCTTGTTTCCAATCTCTATATATGCATTCTGTAGCTAATCTTCCAAAAAGAAAAGAGAAAAAAAAATAGAGAATTGCTTTCTAAACCCTGCTCTTTAGCAAGCAAATAAAAGGACAATTAAAAATTGTTTCAGCTTTTTGTAGTGCTTCTGATGCGACCATGAATTCAGTATTTATCAAACATGAATACAAAGTACAAAATGTCTAGGAATTTTTTATTTATTCATTCTACCTCACAAATATTTTCCACCTAATTGTACTATCATGAAACTTAATTTGAAAATATTTATAGAATTGTCCAGTTTGTTGCAAAAATGAAAAAAGAAAGTAGGCATATCAAAGCAAGAGGTTTTGCATTGAATGTTGAAAATAAATTTTAATATAACAAAACTTTTAAGTCATTTAAGATATTTTCTTTTCACAACACGGATATGGAATAATAAAATTTCTTTTTACAATGACTATGTATTTTCTTGTCAGAGACAAATGAATCATTGCTTAGCATATACCAAAAGAAAGAAAAATATTAAAATCAGAAGATAGAATGCAATCCATACCTTAAAGGATAGTACTAGTATTGCAGACCACAAAAAAATTTTCACAAAAAAATTTAAATTATTTACCTTTCTAGTTCAACACAAGTGTCCTACAGCTAATTATCATGAGATATTGCCTGGAAATTAACCAGTCATGTTGTGTTTCTATCTCCAGATTTACAATTAGTAATGCTATTAATGTGGTTCCTGTACTTAGCGTTACTAATTATATTGCTATGAACTAATGGTGTTAAAAATAGCAATAGCCATCAACTACCAATTAATGCTTAATGAGAGCATATAAACCTTGGCATTGCAATGAATTTTAAAATTATTGTTGATTGTGTTCCCTTTGTAATCGTGCAAAAATGGGTGTAACCAGTAACTACTGAAGTAGGGAATTGATTGAAAGCACAGTTACCAAATCACTGCAGGAAAATCAGAAACAATGAATGGCTCTTTGAAGAAATATATATTTTTAAACTCAGAATTCAACACACAGGTTTTGGGATAGATTCTTTTCTAGTTACACAATATAAAGTTTTGAAGCATAATCTATAAATATGTTTCAAATCTATGATTAAAAATGAAAAATTGTGCAAAAATTAGAAGGTGAACATTTATGGAAAAAATAGACAACAAACTATTGCTCTTGGAATTTATATAAGAGAGCATATCTCAGAAATTCAAATGTAAGATTAATATATCATGTATTAGCTAGTTAAAGCTATGTTATGCTGCAGTAACAAACATCCACTAATGGCATAACGTGCCGAGTTTTCTTGCTTACAGTAGAGTTCAACACAGTTATTCAGGGACTACTACTCACTTCAGTTACTCATGAACTCAATCTCAGAGATTTTCTATTTGTTATGTGTTTCCATTATCTTCAGAAGGAACTTGAAAAGTTGTGTCTGGTCTATTATATCCATACAGAGGTGATTTATATTATTTTGTATCCCATTTCAAAAACAAAAAAACAAAAAGTAATATGATTGTGTGTAATGGGAGTGAAATCCAGAAGGAGAAGTGGATACTACTGAACAAGCACATAAGTTTTAATACTTACACACTGTCAATGACCATGGCAAGAAGACTGCCTAAAACGGAGAAATGTCCTTGGAACACTGTTGGAACACTAACCTATCTTTCTAAGTCTCTAGGAATATGTTCTTTGATTTTGTCATTAAAGAAAACAAACAAACAAAAATATTTCCTACAACAGTTAGTGGTATTTTCCTACTAGCACACAGTGTTAACCATATGCTCTATACGAATTTATCTTTTCAATTTGTACTTGAATATTTACTTTGTCAGCAGTCTTTTCAACTTTTGGTCCTAGTCAAAAATATAGTAGACTTTAAGAATTAGGAAAGAACAAAATACAGTTAAGAGAAAATAGGGGGGTTGGCGATTTAGCACAGTGGTAGAGAGCTTCCCTAGCAAGTGCAAGGCCCTGAGTTCAATCCCCAGCACCAAAAAAAAAAAAAAAAAAAAAAAAAAAAAAAAAAAAAAAAAAAAAAAAAAAAAAAAAAAAAAAAAAAAAAAAAAAAAGAGAGAGAGAGAAAGAATAGGACAGAGTAAGAAAAATCAAATGTTTAGCCAAGAAGGATGCTAACGCTGTGAATGTATATATGTATTTTCAAACCAGCACAAAAATATGCTTAAGACATCTGCACTAACAATGACAATCACACACTAACAAAGTGTTGGATATTAGAATACGCACTCCAAAGTATGATTATGAAGGAGTTCAGCATATTTTTGTCAAACTATATTAATACAACACTTTAGCATATTATTTTGAGGAAAAGGCACTTGAAAACAGCAGATATAGGGAAAGGCTTTCTTTGAACTCCTCTTATCTGCCTAAAGACAGATCCCCCAAAAGGAATCAATTGTCATAAATCCTCCAGGAATTTCACCAACTTGAAAAGACTGACTCTTATTACAGAAATGGAGACTAGAAGTTGACACCATTTTGACAAACTTTTTCACATGCTATCACAGCTCCCATCTATTCTTCAAAGGGTCCATTTAGCTTTCTTAAAAATAATTTACTCTCCTTTAAGTAACCTACAGTTTCTTCTACTTCTTCTATTAGACGCTACATAAACTCTCAAATATCAAAGTTTAACATTTTCTCTAGGAGGCCTCAGTGTACATAATATTGAAAACTAATGTAATTTCATATCTTTTCTCCTGCTATTCTACTTTTTTCATAGATCCAACTATGAAAACAAAGCAAACCCAGGAAAGTGAAGTATTTCTCCCCCTATGAAAGACTAAAAATGACACTAAAAATTCACAAGATTTAACCACAATGCTTATGAACCTACACATTTTTAATGACAAGTATAAAATATAACATCAAAAGTAAAGTAATGATATGCATCATGGTCAAAGGCTGCCTCACAGCAAGAGGTCCAGAGAAGTCCAAGTTAGGCTCCACTTGTCCTTTTCCTTCTGATCCTCCAGCGTGTACATAAAACTCAGAAACAGTAGCCTATAATAAGTCTTGTTTGGGTCTTACACTCTACTCCTCAGGTATGTACATCCTTTCTACATTCTCAGCTTCACTGGCAGAGTTGACTGGGATTGCACCCAGACTGGGTACAAACCACCAATCTTGCTGTAATCAAGGACCTGTGCTATTGAGATGGTACAAGCTGTCCTGAAACCCATATTAGAACTACGGCTATAAACCAGCATTATTAGTTACTTACTGTCTCATGCCATAACTAAAGGCCAGTGGCATTAAGGTATATCTCTTCTAAAGCAGTCCAGGGCAATCCCAAGCCAATTGAAGTAGCCCTCATGATATAACAAACAGATTTCACAAAAAGCCAAAGATATAAATTTAGAAGCACATCTATACTGTTAATAGATCAGTGCCCAGTATTGAGCCCTGATAATAAATATACCTCAGAGGACATATTTGAATTCTCTGAAGTTGTTTTCAAACCACATTCTGCCCCATTCCAGGACTCTAAAACTCAAAAAAAGATGCTTACGCATCAGCGCTGAGGTGGATATGTTTGGGGTTTGCTTTCTTTTCCAGTTACTATCACTGTGTGTATCATATTGCCCCACAACTCAGAAGCTTAAGACATCAATTTCATTAGTTTGCTGACTGTATGCTTCAAGGATTTGAAAAGTGTGCATTGCAGCAGAGTATCCACTGCATCTGGGGCATCGGCGGTAAGGACTTGAAGACTGGAAGCTGGAATCCTTGCAAGGCTCCATCATTCACACGTCTGATGGCTAATGCAGGTGTCAGTCCGCAGCTTGCTACGCTCAGCCGGAACTCCACGGAACACCAGCCGTTCCGGCCACAGGCACTTCATAAAAACAGGCACCCTGACGATTCTCATCCGGCACCTCAGGGCTCCAAAGATGAATGTTCAAAGACACAATGCAGAAGTACCAGATTTTCTAAATTCTGGAAGCAGGTCTAGTGTGACTTCTGATGGGTTCCATTGGTCAAGTAATCTCAGAGCCAAAACACAGGACAGGGCCCTCATATCTCAACTGAAGGAGTAGAAAGTATTTGGG
>PVJO010018962.1:0-35410 GCA_004026905.1 Hystrix cristata | reverse complement strand
TCATTTGTCTTATTTGATTAATGATTTCATCACACCTCACCCAATACACAGTTTGGTGCAGGGTTTGTAGGAACTGAACAAATACTAAATATATAATCTCATTCATGATTATTACCAAAAGTATCTTACATAGGCACTGCCGGATGCAGTCAAGTGGAAAGATTACAGAATATATAGAATGTGTTTGGACATAACTCCGAATACATTTGGTTAATGTACTCTTAGACAAGACATTTTTACATTCCTAGTCTTTGTTTTGATTTTTGTTTTATAATAGCAAGAGGGAATAATCATAGTAAGCTTATTCTCAGGCCTGTTTCTGAGATCAAGTGAGATAATGCATATGAAAGCATTTTAGGAACGACAAAATACCATCTCTATGTTAGGTTCCATTAACCTAATTAACCTTCCTATTTACAGATACCTTGCATTTTGACAGTTAATATTTCATTTGATTTGTCCACTGGCAATTACATTCAGAGTGGAGCTTAGGGTCAGCACCAAGGCATGGTTTCACACAAGCTGCTCTTTTCTGATCATTTGTAGTAAAATCAACTGTGTTACTTACTTTTATAGCCAGTGGTTTGCAACAGAGCAGATTTAATACAGCACCAGTCGAAGTTATAACATTCCCACACACACAAGACAAATGCAGGAAGAATGCAGAACACCTACCTATGCACTAGAGACCTCCAGTCAAGGGCTGGAAGCCTAAGGCACTGTCCCGCGTACATCTGTGTCTGCACTAGAAGACTGAAGAACTCTATTCTGGAACCAGGATACAATGCTTACAGCAGAGATGAAGACCAGAGCTCCCCTGAAGCAACAGAAGCCATCCTCGATGACAGCAAGGCCCCGAGCTCCTTCTGTGACAAGAACAGCTGAGTTCCTTTCAGGAGAACCAGCTGCAACAGAGTTTCTCCTGGGAAACAGGCAGCCTCTATCTTCTGCTCCCGTTCTCGTTTATGTTGTGTCAGCAATAACCTCAGGTGGATCGTCTACACCCAGAACCACGGTAACTCGGATCAGCTGGGTGTTCCTGAGCAAGTTGACCGTATCAGCCCACCACATCAACCCTGGACAAATGCTCAAGAAACTCAAACTTCAGGCTATGGCTTTTCCATTCAATTACTGTGCAACTATAGGCAAGATAATACAAACAAATCTCAAGCTTCATTCCTGACAAATACATCAGAATGGTATCACCTTTATCTATCTATCCTTCCCGCAGCATTGCAGTAAGGAAACTGGGACTGTAGAAAACCCAAGTGTCACAGGTATCATTTACCTCCTCTGAGTGGGCAGTACATCCTGTACATGGCACTTAAAGGTTTGTTCAAGCAATAACATATGTAAGGTCTATTCTGAGCCCTGGAGGAAGCAGGGATGATTATCTAGCAGACTCAACCAATCGACAAGCGTTATGAATGCCTGTGACTGCCCAAAATTCAATTAGGAAAACGAAGATGTATTTCATGGAGGGGAAATAATCCAAAATACTAGACAACTGCTGTTTTCACCATCCACAAAAGAAAAGCTTACTTTTCCTGGATTCAGTGCACATCTGATGTCACACGGTGAAGTACTGGTGTCAGACTCCACCAGGCACATATTTTCAGTAATCCTCCCAATAACCCAAGGAGATCAATGTTCCAGTCCTGTTTGCAAGAAGGGAAACAGCTTCAGAATATACAAGTGGTTTCTGTATTTTCTGGAGAAAATGAAGTCTCCAGGGTGGAAGAGATGGTAAAGTGCAGCACAATCCCAGATTCTAACCTGGGAGTTGGGAGGTCATCACAGATGGCTAACTGGCCTTAGTTTACCTATCTGTAATACCGGGACCATGGAACTCTTGCCCATGGTTGTAGTAACCAGCGATTCAGAGAAAGAGTAGTCTTGTTTCTATTCTGCTCAGGTGGAGAATCCTATGAATGATTTATTAACCAAGTTTCTTCTTCTCTCCATCGCTCTTTGAACTTATTTTTAGATATTTGTCCATTCGGTTATGGGCTTTATTGAAAGCTGAATTTATCAATCACCACCTGCAAACCCACGGAGAAAAGATGCAAAGTGAAGGTTCCACTCAATTTTCTTCTCCAAGGAGAAACTCCTTTTCCCTTCACCTTGTAAGACAGAAAAAAAAAAAAGTAGCTTTAACCACTAATCACAACTAATGGAAGATGCACTCTGCTATTCTTGACTACAATGACTTGAGACAAACCCCAGGGAAGTTAATATTAGATCAATTTGCGGCTGGCGGCTGGGGAAGGTGTAAAAAGCTCCCACCGTGGGTCCATTGTGGGGCCCTGTGAGGGCTGCACTTGACTGGGAAACATTCAAATCTATTTTCTTTTGACCTCTGAGGACTCTTAAGCGAAGTGGAAAAAAGGCTTTTGCAACAGGTCTGGTGTTTTGACATTCATTTCCCCGGGCGCGGGGTCTTTGTTGAAGGAGGAGAGAGCAAACGCTTCCAGTTAATGGAAGCCACGCTGGGTGGTTGGTGTCATCAGAACCCAGACTGAGCTCAGAGGCAGGGCCAGAAAATTGAAAGAGACACTGAGGGGTGCACAAGGCCACACCTCCTGGTGAGCCAAGGAGGAAAAGGAGGTGTGGACAAACTCAACCAAAGACAGTGCTGAGGAGGTGGAAAAAGCTCTCCTGGCAGGTGAGGACATGGCCTCTAATTAAAGCTAGCATTTCATAAACCCTTATTTTGTACCCAGCACGATAGGAAAGACTCCATGCGTGTTACTTTATTAGATCGTTCCAATACTCCTATACAGAAGATATTATTATTATCCCTGTTTTAAAGATATGGAAACTAAGACCAGGAGAACTGAGTCATCTTGCCAGCTGACATAGTGAGAGAATGGAAGATACGGAACTCACATATAAACCTGACCCCAACACCCATGTGTGCTGTTTGCATGATGGAAGACTTCTCCTCTCTGAGCCTCATTTTCCTAGGTTTTCTGCCACCCACTGGACTAAGGGAAAGGAGAAGCCACAGCTGAGCTGCCTCAGCCACATAACTGTGCAGTGGATGCTGCCATCCTGCCAAGGACTCACTGGGTTAGGAGCCGTCATCCGCTAGAAAATGGAAATGACAGAGGATACGAACAAGGATAAATCCCAAGGGCCTGTTGTTCGGTTCTCCCAAGTCTGCCTGTGGTCAACTTTTTCTCCATCATTTTATTGTCTATAAATTAGGGTCTCCCGTATCATGGTCTAGTTCTAACCCAAAGAGATTAACCTACTCACCTAAAAAACCCTTGAACACTGGTGAAAACATACTGCCAAAACAGAATGAGAAAGGATGGGATGACTGAGATTAATCTCCTAGGTTCCTTGGGAGAATGAAAAATAGAATGTAGGTGGGATCCGAATGAACATCATGGAGATAGTTGTTTTTTGTGACCAAAGCAAGAAGAGGGGTATACATGACACTGTGGATTCTGTCAGAACTACTTGCAAATTCCTATTCTACACCATATTAATTAATGACAGTGGGCAAATTATTGAATACAGCAAAGACTCAAGTACTCTATTTCTAAAATAAGTGTCTATAAATAAGACATCGCAGAGATTCGTGACATTAAAATAGAATGTATATATACCTTAGTCTAGTATACAAATGTCTCCAGTAGAGAGCCGGCATAGAGGTTTTAGAGAAGGAAATAGCATTTGAATGTGATAAGAGCTTCACATTCCAGCCACAAAGTGGAGGCAAACTTGGCAGATAGAACTGGAGCATGCTGGGCAGACTGGGGTCCAAGAAGTCACCCTGCAGGGAGTGAGGCCTGGGGGATGTCAGCTGGGTTTTTTCAGTAAACACATCCTGGTACTTGAACAAAGCAACCCAGAGCAGTAAGAGACCCAGAAAATAAAAGGGGAACATTGGGGTGAGGTCTAGATGGTGATGGAGAAGGCCCCAACCTGCCAGGAAATAAATGAACCCTACTGGGCTTCTATAGTAAGAAGCCTTTGGAACATGAGCACTCTCTCTGGTGATAAACAAAGGCAACACAAGGTAGACTTGAAGAATTCATCTAAATTGGACAGTCAGGGCAAACATCAGAAAAAGAATTTTTCTAAAGGGCTGTACCAAGTTGAAAGTTTGGATGAGATTGAATTTACTTTATTTCAGGCCTGGTCTAAAGATTAGGAGACCTTTTCATAGTTGCTGGGTAGAAAATATTGTAGGCTAGACAATTAGAACTACTCGACTTCATTGTATCAAGAAAGCAGCCATAGGCAATACGTAAACAAGAGGCTCTGGCTGTATTCCGAAAACATTTTTATTTACAAAACAGGCAGCAGAATGGATTTGTCCTGTGGCCACAGACTACTGGTCTAAGCCAATCAAAGTAACACCACTCACAATTTTCCAGAGTGATGCCTAAACCAAACAGTGCCTGATATTCTGGTGACTACAGTGATTGGTTGTAGAACAAATAGCAGGAATTCCATTTGATGGTTTTGTAGAAAAGGCAGCTAAGGGGAAAGCACTGTGTCTCCTTGTATAAAACTTAAGAAAATGCTCATAAGGAAAGCTGGGCTGAGATAGAAACTGGTAAATGAAAGGGGTGAAAAAGATGAGACTATATTATAGAAATCAAACTGAAGGTCTGATTGAGCCATGCTTAAAGCCTGACCCACATTCGACTTCACAATTATGAAAGCAAATACATTCCCATTTTATAAGCCTTTTGAGTTAGCTTTACAAGTACTTCAACTAAAACATCCTGAGTCAGGTACATTGGGGATCACATTAACCATTGGAAAAAGAACACTGTGGCTCTCCACAATTAAAACAAAACGAGACAATAAAACACTGAAGATGGAACTGCTTTTGATGCAGTTCAGACTGGAGAATCAACATGGACAAGACTCCACCCACCCCACCCCCATCCCCACAGGACCTGAGGCATCTCGCCTGCCACCCAAGCTCTGAAAGATACTTTGTGCACTACAGGCTTACATGGTCTTTGGGCCTTTTGTTGATGCAAGAGATAATACTTAGAGAAGGAAACTCCAGTTAGCTTATAGCAGTTATGGAATTCACTCCTTCCATGTTCTCTTACTTACTGTGGGAGTACTCTGTGGACCTCTATTTCTGAATTTGTAAAATAAGCAGCTTGGGTAAATTGAGCATCAGAAATGCCCTGTTCTTGCCATGTCCAATGTCAGAGGAAGAACAAGGTAATCATCGCATCCCACTGGTATGTTGAGAGTTTGAATCTTTTTCCTTACATGGAAGAGATACAAATTCCCTGAAAAGATTCGAAATAAACATAAGAGGAAAAAAGAGAAAACACAAACCATTCAATCATTCATAATATCTCTTTTAAAGATAACCACTATGGATATTTTGATGTGGGTATGTTCAATCTCTCTCTCTCTCTCTCTCTCTCTCTCTCTCTCTCTCTCTCTCTCTCTCTCTCTCTCTCTCTCTCTCCCCCTCTCTCTCTCTCTGTCTCTCTCTCTCTCTCACTCTCTCTCTCTCTCACACACACACGCAAATATAAGATACAAATATAAGAAATCATAGTATGAATATTATAACCTGTTGAATTATCTCAAAAAATAATGGTCATCTTTTCCTACCAACAAAAACTCCTCCATAGTATGATGTTTTAGTAGCTATAAGGAATTTCTTGCATAGATATACCAAATGTATTCAACTAATCTCTTGCTGTTGGAAATTTAGATTTATCCAATCTTCTGCTATTTTAATAGATGCTGAGCATTATTGTAGCTAAATTTCTGCACATTTGCATTATTATATCCTTAGGATTTATTTTTAGAAATGGAATTACTAATTCAAAGCATATAAACATTTTAAATTGTTTGATGCTTTGACCAAATTAGCCACAAAGTTTATGCAAATTTAAACTCTTTCCCTGTATAGAGAAAATTCTGTTCACTCACACTATCGCCACCACCAGGAATTGCTATATTGTAAGAACTTACTAAGTCAGAGAAAGTGACAAAAATGGGATTTCAGATTCATTATGAGAAGATACTTTGAACTTTAATCTCTTTGTAGGGTTTGATTTGCAGGTCTGATTTGCAGTTGGACCCAAAAAAGGATCTAACTCTTGTTATATGTCTACAACAAATGGTGGTAACAGAAGTGGACTGGTTGATTACTCTTTCAATATCTGAAAGTAGAGGAAAAAATAGCCCCATCAGATAAAGAGGAAAGGAAGGGGGGTAGACCAGGCAGCCAGAGGTAAATGGATATAAAGGGCAATTCCAAGTTTTCTGAGTTCTTCCAGATGTCTCCTTCCAAGTCTTGGAGCCCTAAATCATTCCTAATTATGGTCTTTACTGTGACATGAGAATGAATTCAAACTCAGTGGATAGAACTTCATGCTTGCAAAACAATCTCCAATTTGGCCATCTTCCCTGTGACTCTTCGGTTTGCACAAATACAGGCCTAACCCACATAATTTTCCTGTTAACAACGGCCGACACATGTAACAGTAGTCCCATAAGATAATAGGAAATTGAAAAATTCCTATTGCTAATGACATTATAAGACTTCATAGTGTTTAGCACAATACATTGCTTACGTGTTTGTGGTGATGCTGGGAACCAACAAATCTATTGCACCAGCAGTCATATAAAAATGCAGAACATACAATTAGGTACAGTACATAAAATTGATAATTACAGTAAGCAACTACATTGTTCATTTTTGTATTTCTATAATATATTTTTATTGTTATTTTAGAGTGTTTAACTACTTATAGAAATAAAAATACTGCAAAACGGTTTGCATGTTACACTGGTAGCAGTCTCCCGAATCTCATGCTTACTTCATCTCCTGATTGCATCAAGAAGCCACGAAAAATGACTGATTCACACCATCTAGGTATACATTAGTATACATTAAGTACTCTGGGATGTTCACACACAATGATGAAATTGCCTAAAAACACACTCCTCAGAATGTCTCCCTGCCATGAAGTGATACATAACTGCATGTATACGTGTGTGTGTGCGTGCATGCGTGTGCACACACCTACATAACTGCATGTATACGTGTGTGTGCGCGTGCATGCATGTGCGCACACCTGCATGCATGTGTGTATTTAAAGCACAGTCCTACAATCTGGGAGCATGGTGTGACCTTATTGTACTTCAAAAAACGTAAGAGCAGAAATTTAGGATTCAGCATGTCATTCTCTTTCATTAAGCAACCCAGTATTTTTAGAAGTAGACTTACTGGAGATGAAGAAGGGAGAGCAGGGAGGAGAGGGCGAAGTGGAAAGTGTATCAACAAATGATCGAGACACAAAGCACGTATACATACCAATTTCCCCAAATGGATGTATTTATTATGTCTCATAAACATATACTGATACAAAAGATTTAAAAAGAAGTAGCCATTCCACTCCAATATCTGGAATTTCCCTTTGTTCCATTCTATGAGAGCAGGAGGTGGTCTCCAAAGCCCTTGGTAACGTTGTGCAGATGATGGCAGGTGATAACTTCTTTGCCTTGTAAGTGAGGCGAAACGCCAGGACTTTCCCTCTTGAGAAGTAATAAGTTTTTAACACCTCCGTTCCCACCGGATGAGAAATTGTCAAAGCCTCTTCCTTTTGGTGACAGACAGATTCTAAAATGACCCTGAATGATCACTTAGTATTCACGTCTTTGTGTACCTTAGGTGTTGCAGGATCTGGAATTTGCTTGTTTGATAAACAGACTACAGTAAAGGCGATGATGTTCCCCCCCATGATTACGTTACAGTACTGTAATGGTGGACTGATTGTGTCAGTCTGAATAGAGAAGCTCAATTACATTGGCTCAGCAATTCCACACCGTAGGGTGTAGCAGACAGACGCTAGGGCAGCTTGTCGCCTGGATGGTATAAAGGGGAAACGAAAGAGGATGGATCTGCTTCGGTTTCTTCAGAGGAACTCCAATCTTCACCTTGGATGTAATCTCCTGGCTTCCTGACTCTTTGGCCTTCTATCACATACCTGTCGGCCTTCTGAGAAGACTCACATGGGCACTGCAGTGAGCTCCAGACCTTCAACTGGATCCTTTGGCTCTCCAATGTGCAGATGGACCTCTGCACCCTTCCATGTCCAATTCTGTGTCAGCCCTTGTAAGCCAATCTGTAGATTCTTATATATTAGTCCATCTTGTATTATACTTGTTTCTTAGTAAACTTTGACTGATAGAGGTACACTGCATGCACTGTACCACCCACACATGACTCAGAGAATTCCCTTCTCTTCTTTTCCCTTCTCTTCCCTTCTCTTCCCTTCCCTTCTCTTTCTTTTTTCCTCCCCCCTCCCCTCCCCCTTCCATTGACCTTAAAGAATCAATCCTTCAAGAATTCTAGTCCAAAGGAAATAAATTCAGCCAACAGCTTGGGTATCAGTCTGGGTGTAGATTCTTCTCTAGCTAAGCCTCTGATCAGTCCTCAGCTCTGGCCCATACTTGGATAGTAGCCTGATGAGATTTGGAAGCAATAAACCTCAGCTAAGCCACACATGGACCTTCTGACTCACAGAAACTGTGAAATAATAAATATGTGTTGTTCGAATCTGCTAAGTTTATACGGACTTATTGTGCAGCCGTAGAAAACAAACACACCCGAGTATGCCTCTTTCTGTTACCCATTTCTGTAAGATTCTCAATTGCAAACCAGTTCTGTATGATTTAAACAGAAAAGTAATTCACCCGTAGTTTACCAGATGGGCCGCAGAATCAATAGAAAGACTAAAGAACTGGTCTTGCTCGATGGGCAGGTAATAGATGAGATCAGCAGCAGGAACCACAGCCAAGCTGCTTCAGCAGGGGCCTTGTTACAACACCGCCACTAGTTTAGCTGCGACTCTCACCACTACTGCTAGGCAACACTGACCCTGGACTTCGTTGCTGCTGCTGGCCCCCAGGCACCAGTGTGGCCACCAATGGCGCAGTCACCATGCAGCATCTTCTCCCCTCCTTTGTGTCTTTTCATGCCTCTGTTGAGGTTCAAACAGGAGGTGAGAACACATGGTAGGCCAATTTAACTAATGTTCCCTTATCCTAGCTGCCAGGAAATAGTGGCCCCCAGAGCCACAAAACGGCTCAAACTCAGAGTGCACCTTTTTTTGTGTGTGGCATTTTACAGATGTCAACTAATCAGAGACCACAGTGTAACTGGTGCTGTCTAAAAGTGTGCAGTGTACAGCTCTTCAGAGATGCTACGGAAAGAATGCAGCCCCTGGAGGTGCACAGTGGAGCACGCTATCCTGCCCCCATCCAGCTTCTACTGGGGAAATAGAATGCTGCACCCTCTTGAGGCCGACCGTGTGGAATGTTCTTTCCAACAGGAAGGTGTTAGGATGCAGGGCTAACACGGAAAATAAAAAAAGACAAATGGGACTTACATCAAGTAACAGATGGCAACTGAAGCCATATGTGTACATAACATTTCTTAGTCCAACAGTACAGAGGAGTACAAAAGAGAACTGGAGAAGATGGGACAAGAGGCTCCAAGACTATGTAGTGAGGCAGAGAATAACAAAGTTCAGAGACACAGGCTTTGCCCCGATGCAACCCTGAGAAATAATTTCCCAAGAGGGCTTCAACTTCACATGTAGATTATTTTTTATCAAAAATAAGGTGTTTAAGTATAATTTGGTTTTTTAATAATAACAACTAAAAGGGGGTGGAATAATATCATTTCTTCTACCTTTTGTGTCTTGATTTCGTATTTAGAAGTTACAGTTATATCAGAGACAATGTTCAACCTTCTCTTTGTAGTCTGGAATTAAAATAAGGAATTGGGATCCAGGACCTATCATTCAAAAATCCTTCCGATCAAAATAGTTACAATCAAACTATAGCTGTCCAGGGTTCCCATTCCTGACAAGTTGAGAAATGCAATATATTTGTAAAGCTGAATAAAATCTCTCTTAAAAATAATCAAACAAAAATTTTCTTCAATTACTGAGAGGATGATGTAGGCCATGATACAAACCTGAAAATTTAATCAAGAAAAGTTGCAGAAGTTAACAAATTGGGTAATACAGGCAATCACATTTCTGTATAAAAAGCAAAGACGCTATCAAATTTTCATTAACTGTATCTGACTTCTCTGACTTGGAGAAAGAATGAGGAAAGGCTACCTGCTAAAGTTCACCTTAGAGACGGGAAAAACAAGAAAGTATTTTCCTGGGCTCTACGCTGACACCCCGATGCCAGAAGTGTGGTGGGTTTCCCCACTCAACAGCGAAGCAGTTGTGGAGCGGACGCTAGCTAAATGTCCTCTAGTTCAGTTCAATCCTGACACTACCTGGGGAGATCTCCAGTTCCCACAGGCTGAAGGCTCAGTCTCACAAAACCGCCCCCACAACACACACACACACACACACACACACACACACACACACACACACACACACACACACACACTTGCACATACCAGTCAGGAGTAGCAGGTTGTCGTCCCTCTGACTGGCCACTAGGGGTTCCCGTGATCCTCTCCTCAGGCCCAATTAATTTTCTAGACTGGCTCACAGAAATGAGAATGCTTGACTTGCATTTACCCTTTTATTATAAAGAATATCACCAAAGACACAAATGAATAGCCACATGGAAGAAATGCAGAGGCCAGGATATCTGGGAAGGGGCAGGGAGCTTCCATGCCTCTCTAGACATGCCACCCTTCTGGAGCGTCCATGAATTCAGCTATCTGGAGGTTCCCCAAACCCAGTCATTTGGGTTTTGTGAAGCTTCATTATGTGGACAGGGTTGATTAAAGGGCGACTGTGATCAACTCTGTCTCAGCTCCTTCCCCCGCCCTGGTGAAGGAGTAGGGCTGAAAGTTCCAACTTCTATGTCACATGTTTGTGCCTTGGCAACCAGCCCCCATCCTGAGGCTAAGCAGGAGCACACCGAGAGTCCTCTTATCAGACCAAAGATTCCAATTATACAGACATTCCAAAGGATTTAGAAGACCTCTGTCAGGAACTTGGAGTTAAAGACAAAATACTAGAATAAAGATTCTCTTAGCACCACTCTCTACAACAGTGTTAGGAGCTATATGGCAGGAAATACGAAGACCAAATATTCATGTTACAATATCAGAGTCCCTGAGAGAAGAGAACAAAAATGAAATAGGTAATAAGGGTGTGTAGAAAAATTGTTCTTGCTAGAGGATGGTTTTTCTAAATGTGAAGAAATTCAAGAAGGAGTGGTCGAGAGGAAGAGACCTACTGGACTCATCAAGTAATGGGAGCCAGGTGAATCGCAGTGTGTGGCAGGGTAGATGAGGCAAACGCTCTAGCCATCTACCCGGCTGGGGCAAGCTACAAAGATAGGTTTTTTGTTTCGTTTTCTTTTGTTTTTTAACAAAGGGTTGGAAATTATCTCTGTGTTCAAAAATCCTATGGATTTTTTGAGGCCATCATCCTTTTGTCTATGACACATTTGTTAGAACTTCAAGACCCTTAAATTGTCGCTATTTCTCTCCACTCTGATTGCACTCTAGCCAAATACATTGCTGTCTTTCCAGATCATTATGCCCATTGGGATCCCACCTTGTGTTACTATGACGAGCCTCCAGTTAGCAACTTGCAGTCTTTGGAAATTCTACTCCTGCTCAGCTTCATCATAAAATCAGCTATGATCGGCTTTCTGTTCCACTGCCTTGGTAGTTGGCAGGAAATCCTGAAACTGTTTGTTTGGAACCAGATATTTTTTGTCATACAGACAGGGAGGGTCTTGGCAACAAGGATAGGAAAATGATAGCAAAATGCAGAATCAGGCGGGAACATTTTGGGAGAATGATGTAAATTATAAGACTGGTCCTCTCTCAGTTTATCCAGGTGCCCTGAGCAAAACGTCCAAGGAGATATGATTTTAGGATCAATTAAGGTCGGTGTCGACCACTAAGTGGGAGGTAAGCTGATGTTCTTAATAGGTCAGTTTGGAGGAAGACATTAAATTGTGGCCAGAGAAGATGTACATGGGCATAGTGGGAACATACCAGGACACCCGTAAACCTGGTCTTACTCACCAGAACAGGAATCAATTCCTTGTGGAAAATCAACTACAACTATTTTGCCATCTACTGCTATTAATGCTACTACTGTCTCCACCAGCAATATTAATAGCTACTATCGGTTGAATCTCTTCTCTGAATTAGGCTTTGTACCTCATTAATACCTCACGGCATCTTTCAAGTGGTTTATCATCATCTCCTTTTTGCAGAAGAGGCTTATGTAGCTGGATCACCACAGACAGAAAGCGACGGAAGTAGCTGAGACTCCAAAGCTTACACATCCGTTGTCCTTTTGGTCATACTGACTACAGACACTGTCAACCTGAAGTGGAAGCAGCACTCTGAACAGAGGTGGGAAGTCATCTTCCAGTGATGGTCTAGAGTGAGCCTCAAGAACATCAGCTCTCAGGTTGTTGCTGCACAGCGAATTCCATTCACTGCCTGCCCAGTGGGTATTAGGCTGGGGACCGAGTATGATCGAGTGAGTAGTTAATGCCAGCTGTGAAAGACGAGCACTGGCCTAATACATTCATTCCCAGCCGGACAAGAAGTTCATTGATGAGAAGGAATGTGGCTTTGATATCTTTTCTTCTCATCCCAGAGGCTGGCCCATAGTATGTGCTCAGTGTGTGCTTACTAATGGGTTAGTTGATCCATCATTGATTGATAGGACAACTGATTGAATAAAAGGGCATTAGGGAAAGCAATGATGGGCTTAGTTCTTCCATTATCCCTCTATGCTTCTTCAGAGCTGCCTTGCAGAAATGTGACTTATTGCTTCCCTTCTCCCCCCTCATTCTTGAAGAACATGACATGACCTTTCTGGTTCCATAGAATATATTTACTTTCCCCCTGGGTACTTTCAATTTGCATCCAGTGAAACAATGCTTACTTTGCGTTCTCTGCTGTCCCTCATAAATGGAAGCCCTGACTGTCCTCAATGTCCCGGACAAATAAGTGGTCCTGATCACATGAATCTTAAGCAGATCCTTTTTTCCAAGCCTGGTTCAGTCCAGTAAAGGGAGTAGGTGTACACAGGCATAATCCTCCTTTATTCATCCCACTTTGACGCCCATCCCATACTGCAATATTCTGGCTCACTTAGCCGGCAGGATACCAGAACAGTCTCTATACCGGCCAGCAGAACTGCTCAGGCATCAGCATACAGGAAGCCAGAGTTCGAATGGGTCAGAGCCTGACCCATGGCTCCAATGGGTTGAATGAGTCACAAAAGCTTATCGCCGATGGCACTAGGCATCGACTACATGAAATCATATCAGACAAGGTCAAGTCCTGTTGGTTAAATGCCACACAAGCCCTGACCGCTGAGCTGTGTCACGTACAATGTCTTCTCCCAGGCAGGCTGAGGTTCCCTAAATAGAAGCGTGGTTTCTTTGTTCCAAATCTTCAGAGCACTTTGTGTTCTTATCTTCCTTCAGAATATTCATTGGCCTATGCTCTATTAGTAAGATAGCATTGCCAGGCGGCACATCGATTTAATTTCTGAATCAATAAACTTTCTACGCTAGAGGAGCTCGCTGTTAAATTGGGACTGCTCTAGGCAAGCCACGATATGTCACAACCCTAATATCGGCTTTTGAAACTTACTGTGAGTTTCCTGCAGGCAGGGTTGGCGGCCCCTCCTCCTCTGTTCCACTCTCTCCCTGTCGCCACTAGGCCTTACCCAGGGTGAAGTTAGAATTCTCTGCATACTTTTCAAGTGACCGCTGCCAATGTGCAAGCTTAGTGGGCTTAGTGTATAACTGTTTTCAAGCTCAGGACTACTTATTCCTTACCAAAGTATGAGCATAAACGTTCCAAAGAATCTCAATCACAGTTGTTTCTCCATTTTCTAAGCTCCCAACTAGCTTAGATTACTTTAGTTTTTCCATTTTAAGCAGTCTGACTGTGGCCAGGGAAACCTGTAACAAGAAACAAGACAGTGGGGAGCTAGAGCCCCCCAGAACAAGGCTGGGTCTTTCTGAAGCATCAGCCTCAAGCAGTGGATGCCCAAGTCAGACAAGGCTGAGGACTTGCAAGATAAATGCCCAAGACTCCTTCTCCTACCGGAGCTGGGCCTGGAGTCCCTGGAATGGTGTGGGTATCACACAACTCCTGGCCCTCTTTGAGAACTTCTGGACACCAGCTGTGCTGTCACACCACAATCCTCTCTCCTGCACACTCTCAGCCAAATCCACTGCACCTGGTTTCTGGGGCCATTGAACCAGTGCAGGCATGAAAAGATCCCCTGTCTGTCTCTCTCTGGCTTCCTGGCCTCGGCACAACAGTTCTGGGTGTCACCCTCACCCTCACAAAGAGCTCTCAGTGATGCTTTTGGAGAGTGTGACCCCCTCCATCTTCTGAGGCTCTACTGTATCTCTCCTTCCTCCCGTGCTCAAAATGAAAACATCTGTCTTTAGGGATGTTTGATTTTTGGATTCCCTGAGCTCTTGCAAGAAACCCCAAGTTAACATTCAGTCTTCTCTCAGTAATGCATGTGGACATTGTCGGGGGCACAACACCTACAGTGTCTTACTGATCCCCTCACTAACCCTCTAAGGAAGGCTTTTTTTGATTAAACAGGGGGAAACTGAGGCTGAGTGTGTTCAAGTTGTTAGCCCAGAGTCACAGGGCTTTCTACTGTACCTCAGAGAAAGGAGAGGACTGGTCAAAAGAGCTGGACACCTTTGCTGATATACCAACATAGTGGGTAAAGCAACCATAGCAGACAGAATACACAGAGAAGTGGCCCCCAGAGGAATTATAGTTTGGGAATCTTTGACAGAAACTCATATAAAGGATTACTTCACTGTGGGGATTATCCTATATCCTATAGTCATTATTAAGTAAATAACTCCCCTAGGGTCTGCTAGGACCTGTAGACCCTACAGGGATTCAGTAAGGAGAGACTTGGGAGAACTCTGGCAAAGTTACTTTAAGAAAATACTTATTTAAGGACTCGAAGCACAGTACTCCAAATGATTATAAATGCACTGCGACACATGCAGTGTATCTGAAGATACCTAGGAAGACTGTGTGCTGACGGCAGAATTACAGTCGTTTAGTTGTCTTTTAAAGAAAAAGTCTACTTTTTACAAAACTAATCTAGTTTGATTTTAAGCTGGTAGAGAGAAAGAAACATGAGATTTGAACAAAAGGTTAACCCTACTGAGTTTGTCATTTTCCTTTGAGTCTTCCACTTCTTACAAATAGGCCTAATGATGACTGTGTAATTCTGTACATAAATGCTCCAACCCACTCTCTGATGCTGCACTCAGAGTTCTTCTCTTCCTAACAGTAAGTGAAAATATCGCTCCAAGATATCCCAGCAAAGTCATTTCTGTTTTGTTTTGTTTTGTTTTTTTCATAAAAAATTTCCCCAACATCAGAAGGCTAGCGTTAGGACCCAGCCCCATGCGCATAGATCCAGCTCCTTCCACCACACGCAAAGCATCAAAAGAACAGCCCTGTCGGTAGAAATCATGGAATCGGGAGGAGGGAAATCAAACCCGAAATTAATCAAACAGGATGTAATTCCCAGACCAAACATGCATCAATTAGGGGAAATGTTACCGTCCAGGTACCGGGTTAGGAATTTCACGAGGGACTCGTAAGGTGGATAAACTAAGCTCTGCCATTGATTATGGAAAGCAGCAGCTGTGTGGTATCAGGGCTGCTGTGATCCGTCCAGCCAGAAATTCACTTTTCGGTGCCTTGATTCCTGGGATTACCTTTGTGCTGACCGACAGCCAGAGAAAGAAAAAGTGCGCGGTTTAACAGAACACTTTCTCCGATCTGTTCATCTAACAACCTGGTGATAAAACCAACGCTAATTTTCCTTGTCCATTTTTTGAATCATACATGTTCTTTAAATTGGAGCAAGTCATGGGAGGAAATTCTCCACTGCCCTCTCTATATACAAGGCACAATATTAGGCATAATGATCAATATAGAGATAACAAAAAGTCCCTTCCGAGAGGAAAGGGAAGGAAGAACAATTGCTACTAGGACCTTGCTGTATGCCGTCGGCTTTAGATTTATTGTAATCTAATTTTCCCCCAAATCATATGATGCAAGTGCACCTTTTCCATTGTCTAGATAAGAAAACTAAGGCTTCCGGAGATCATTGACTTGAACCCTGGATCATTAAATCCTGAAGCGCCTATACCTCACGGTTTCCTAAACATTCCCAGATAAATGTTCCAAATCATGTTTTCTCTGCATAGACAACAGAATGGGGTAAATGGTGGGGGAAGTAGGCTCCACAGGTACCCAAACACTCAGTGTCTGCCTCCTGAGAGGCTGAACTGCAATCAGAAAATTGTCCCTCCTCACCTGTCCAAGTCTGGTTGCCACCACCACTCCTTGGAAAAGTGCCCTCACCTCTCACTGAGAAGCCCTCATTCCTTCCTCTGCCCTTTCTTTAAGCTTTTCTTAGTAAATTTATTCCTTTGCTTTTAAGGAAAACAAAAGTGCTGTTGATTATATGTCCGTTTCCCCCCAAGCCTTCAGCATTTTGGAATTCTATGCATCCTCCACAACTTGACCCGATGGCTGCCTCACGGGTTCACTCTGAGCACAAACACGCCCTTCTTCCTACTTCCTAATCCGGCCTATGCTGACAGATTGTGTGGGGTTGTGCTTCCTGTTCTGATGCTAATGTGATGTGTGACCTTGAGAAGCTAATTTCTCTTCTCTCTGCTTCTCCTGTATCTCTGTTATAAAATCAGGATTGTACTAAATCAATGTTTCCCAATTCTTGGTCATACTCAAACCACCTTCATGACTATGTCATGCCTACTGTCATTCACATTACTTTGAGCAATATTTATCTTTAAATGTACTCAGTTTTTTGGATGGAGGCGGCGCTAGGGATGGAAGTCAAGGCTTTGCTTGCTACCCAAGCGCTCTACCCCCGAGCTACATCCCTAGGCCCCATTTTTTCCTTTTTGAAAAAATTAATTACATTTAAGACAGAGGGATAATTTATACCACTTAATGAACCTAAATAGTAACCCCCAAAATCAGTGAAAACCAAACAATCCCGTACAATTCTAGGCAGGGATTTTTAATTTGTTCGTTTGCCTGCCAAAAGTTTTTTTCTTAGTAACTAAGTGAAAGTAGTAGATCTCAGAGAGTTTTTAAAGACACTGAGGCAGTAACTTAGGCACTCACCTCGGAAAACAGGAGAATCAGAGTACACCTGAAAACGAAGTGACTTCCGACATAGTGATTGTTTTTTTAAAGGCAAACTGTTGCACTAGACAGAAGCTTTCCCTACCCTTAGAAATAGGATCCTTGGCTACCTGGAAGCCCCGGGCTGGACAGTACTTAGGTCTCCATAGCACCAAGGTTTTGCCTAGTCCCATTCTGTTTGCATCCTGGAGTCACTTGCATAAAACCTGCTTCCTGTCCAGAATTTTACTTCGCTTTTCTCTTTAGTCGAGCTGTCATGCCTCAGTTTCCTCCAGTTTCATTGCCCGTTCAGTGTTAAGAGGTCCCACTTCTACCTCCAGGCCTAACAGCCTCCCTATTTCATCTCCGCAAGATTTCTTCTCTCCTTCTGGGCAATGCGCCCTCTCCACTCCATTTCCAGCAGTAGGAGGCCCGTCCTCCTGGGGTCCCATGACCAGATGCGCCCGGATGCACCTGGCCAAGCTGCCCAAGCCTGTATTTTTCAGGTCTCACACTCCCCTGCCTGCTTCACTCACACCTATGGTCAGCACTGTCTTGGAAACACACCTGGTCCAGAGTCAAGCCTGCAGAGAGGGGTGTCAACCATGGCTAATTCCCCAGCAGGTGCTAGGCCACAGCCTTCGGGAACCTCAGGTGACTGGCTTTGATCCCTTTCTCTCCCAGGCCAGCCTGAACTCAGGCCCTCCAAGAAAGCAGGGGAATTGTGTGGTAGTTTGGAAGCAGGAGGAATGATTCGGTGTATTCTGAGCGGCAGATATGGGGACACACAGAACACCTTTAAATTTGTCTAGAACAGGAACAGAGGCACAGGCTACTCTTTTCTGATGTTGTCCTCTGACCACTGTAATTCTCATCCTTTTCTGCTTTGTATAAGAATAGTTAAAAGTGCCATACTCCAAGAGCATGGAAATCAGATACTCGGAAGTGTTCTCCTGCTGTAAACTAAATGTGTGCTGTATAAAACATAATTTTGAATGCATTGGTGGCTCTCAGATTGTAAGGAAACTCTCCAAGCACCCATTCTCCCATTCAAAAGAAAAATTAAAAAAAGATCAAGAAGATGAGTGTGATCTGTAAGCAAATATGGAAGGCAAGCTTCCTCTGAAAGAAAAGCCAATATTAGCACTGTTTTCCAGTGAATAAACCTCAGGCCAGCTGAACAATGGAGTTGTTTTTCCTTTGACACTTACATTAAACCAGAAAGCCAGGAAGAAGCTTAAAGACATCCCAAGTAGCTAGCAACCCTCTGGCTCCTGGCAAAATCAAAGTTTGTCTCTGGGTGAATGCATCCTTGATTTAGGCCACACAGGATTCCCCCAAATTTAAAATCAATCAACTAAGAGTTTATAATAAAAATTCATCAAACATACAAGGAAATAAACCATCACAGAGGAATAAGAATTAAGAGAAACCAGGGCCAGATTTAGACACTGTAGCAGATCATCTCTTAGAACCAGCTCTGGTACACTTGGCCTGGCCCGTCTCACAGTCTGGTCACTGCTCTTCTGACTGGTTGCATGTGTCTTACCTCCACCTCCAGGCTTCCTTGCCTTAGGATGCTGGGAGACTCTAAGAGATCCTAACACCATCTGTGAAAACCAGGAGGAGGGTGCAGAGAATGGGAGTCAATACCCAGTGGGCAAAATATTGAGAGCCCATGGAAGAAAAGAGCCCATGGGCAAATTGTTTCTCATAACTCCGCCCTGATGGGGACGCTGGGAAGTAGTTTATATGGCTTCCCAAGAGGTCACTGTGTAACAGCCTTGGTATGGTCCCTCAAAAAGCTCACTGTATTCAAGGCTTAGTTGCCAGCTTTAGGAATTGATCAGATCGTGAGGGCTATAACTTCATCAATGGACTAACCCACTGGTGAGTTTATAGTTGAATTGTCTTATTAAGGGGTGGAATTTAGGGGATAAAGCAGGTTTCTGGAGGCATGGCTTTGAAAGGCATATTTTGTCCCAGAGCCCTTCCCTACTGGCTCTTTCAGACTCTTTCTCTGCCTCCTATCTGCCATAATGAGAACAGCTCTTCCTCCACCACACCCTTCCACAATGATGTTTCTGCCTCACCACAGACCTAAAAGCAGTAGAACCAGCCGGCCATGGACTGAAACCTCTGAAACTGTGAGCCAAAGAAGTTTTTCCTCCTTTAAGTTATTTATGTCAGGTATTTTGTCACATCAATGGAATGCTAACTAGCACAAGCCTTATGCTATTGGATAACCAAGCGAATTTAGCAGCAGCTGATAAATCTTCATTTAGCCTGTTGTTCTTTGGCAATCTCACTCACATTTGCTCTCATTCCTGCTCCCTAAGATTATCCTTCCTAAAATAGTCACATATAGTTTCTGACTTCAGAAAAATGTGGGCTTTCAATAAGGGACTTTAGATATTGCAGTTATCAGAGAAGATATATAATAATTATATGTGAAATATCTAAAATACAAATAAAGCAAGGAACTAACTTCTACAAAATAGTTACACATATTAATATTAGAAAAGATAAAATAGAATTAAAAATATAATGGTTGAACATAATTTTTTGAAAATAATAATATAATAAATTAAGGGGGATGAAGAAGAAGGTTAAAAGAAAAGTGAGATGAAAGGGAAGAGGATGGAAAAGTGTAAATAAACTTGTTGCAAATAGGGAGGGGTGGGTGAATGGAAGGGAGGGGAGGGGAAGGGGGAAGAGGGGGGAAAACCAAGATGTATCATGTACAGGTGCAAAATAACCATGTTGATTATGATCATTATGTATACAATGTACCAATACATGTTCTTGGTAAAAATTTTAAAAATAAATAAATAAATAAATTAGAAGCTATGATAAAGCTGAAGAGAAAATTCATGAACTGGAAGACATAGCTGGAGTAGTTATCCAGAGTGTAGCCCAGAAAAGAAGACTAAAATTACTGAAAGCGAAAACATACATTAGTATTATGGTCTGAATGCACAGCCCTGATTCATATGTTGACAGCCCTTCACCAATTTTATAGTAATAGGAGGCAGAGCCACTGAGAGGTTATTAGGTTGTGACAGTGGAGCCCTTGTGGGCTGGTGGATTGTCTTTATAAAAGAGGTCCCAGAGAGCTGCCTAGTCCCTTCCACCATGTGAGGGTGCAGCAGAAAGGTGCCATCCAGGAAACAGGAGGCTGGTCTTCTCTAGACATGAAGTATGCTAGCACCTCCATCTGAGAAGCTCTAACAGTATAAGTTCCAGATCAAAGGTTGGCAGGCTTCAGACCCAGGAGGAGCCAGTGATTTAGTTCAATTCCGAAGGCAGAATTTAAGCTGATGCCACTTCAAGGCAGACACAGTAAGAATCCTCCCTTCCTCAGTGGAGGATCCACCTTTTTCTTCTAGTCATGCCTTCACCTGATTGGATGAGGCCCACCCACCCATATTAGGGAGGGAAAGCTGCTTTATCCAGTCTTCAAATTTACATGTTAATCTCATCCAAAAACACCCTCACAGATACATCCAGAGTATTTGAGCACCCCAGAGCCTAGTCAAGTCAACACACAAAATTACTGCATTGACTATAACTTGTTGACTGAAATGAAAGAATAACATAAAATAGGAATACCTTCAAAGTGCTAAAGGGAAATCATACAAATCATTTGTTTAAGCAGAAAAAATGTCTTTTTAAAATGTAAGCAAAATAGTCTTATATTAAAATATATCACAAATACATAATCACTCTAAAAATCTCCTTAAAAATGTATGAACCCTACAAAGGACTACATTACACTGCAAAGGAGTATGCAACTTCTGCCTTTGCTGGCAGCATCTCTCTACCGCTTGCTGAACTTGCACACTTTGGAGAAGTGAGCTGCAGTGTCGGAAAGGCCCACAGGGGAAGACACAGAAGATGGTCACTGTAACTGAGTCCCGCAGCCCCGCTGTCCGTGAGGAACTCAGGGCTGCCAGCAACCCCTGAGTAAGTGTGGCTGATCCTTCCCCTTCAGATGGGACCACAGGTTCTGGGCTGACCCCTTCCTAGCAAGCAGCCTTGTGAGAGACGGTAGAATGTGAGTAGAATATGGGCTCAGAGAAGCCTAGATTCCTGCCTCACAGAAACCAAAATCGCAGATGTGTGCTGTTTTAAGCTAGTAAGTCCCTGGATTACTTGTTGCCCAGCAAATGATAACTAACATATTAGCTTTACAAAAGGATCATTGTTAGATGTAAAGAGGATCACTACTTAAGACAAAGTTTCAATTCACCAGGAAAACAAGCAACCTTAAGTTTTTATGAATCTAGTATAACAGACTCAAGCTATACAATAAAATTGGGATATTGGGGAAAACAGGTGCAGTAAGAAAAGACCTGTGTCAACAAGAAAAGACCCTGTGCTCGACTCTGCTGCTGATAGTCTTGTGCAAATAGTGTCATTTTCCTGAGCTTAAAATTCCTGCATTCCTATGACATATTGGACAATCGGACGATAAACTGTGTGTCCAATATATTTTGTTTCCAAGCCCATGAACATTCACTAACTGAAGTAACTTTTAAATGTTATTGCAAGTGCATGTGTTTCTTTTTCTCTAATACTGGTGTGAAAGTTCCTTGGGGCTCCTGGATCCGTTCGAGCAAATGGTCTGTCTTTCCAGCTATAGTATATGGACCAGCAGACCAGTTATAACTGTAGAAAGCCAGGAGAGTTTAGCTCGAAAGAGAATCAAAGAAGCCTCTTGAGTCATATCCTATTCCTCCACCCTCAGTACCATACAAAACTTTGTGTGATTTGAGCTTCCCTCTTTTTTAGACCAATAGTTAAGTCATCATGAGTGAAGAACCCAAGCAGGACTTACAGCAAGCAAAAAGCCACGTTCAGGTGGGCTGTACCTCAGTGGTAGAGAGTGTACTTAGCACGCGTGAGGCCTTGGGTTCGATCCCCATCACCACAAAAGGAAAAAAAAAAAGTTGTGATAGAGGAACATACTCTGGAGGGTTTTCCTTCAGAGGTGAAGTAAGAGAATCCTCTGTAGGAATTTAAAGATCACATTGAGGCTGATTGCATCATGTCCCTCCCAATAGGTAAGGACATTAAATAATGCAGAAGTCAGTCGGCCAGGTATTGATTTGGCATAAAAAGT
The DNA here is from genome assembly GCA_004026905.1 of Hystrix cristata. NCBI lineage: Eukaryota > Metazoa > Chordata > Mammalia > Rodentia > Hystricidae > Hystrix > Hystrix cristata. Next base: position 13,094 of record PVJO010018962.1, on the reverse strand, counting down.
TTCACTGGCGAAGTGATATATTTATGTATAAAATATATATAAAAAGTTGCAATATAAAAAGGAATATATATTCAGAAAAAAATATATTCAGAGACACACTAGTTTTTCCTTGCGATTTGTAAATGTAAGCCCTGATTCTTTGTCTTGAGACAGAAATTTAGCCATATTCTCCTGCAGGTAAGTTGTCTACAAATTCTAGCCTGAGGGTAGACTTTTTTGCTTTGTATTTAATGCTGTTTGAAGATGCCTGAGTGGAACTTACGAAATTCCCAGCATCACAGAAGAGGTTTGTATTTTCCATTTAACCCCTGAATTCTGTCTCCTCTTCACAAATTGTCTCTTGGCTGCGGGCGGCCCCTCCAGCCTGGAGCTGCCTGGACTGGCCGTCTTCCCAGACACCACTGAGTTCGGTACATGTTTTCACTGGGCCCAATCTCAGGCAGATCTGAGACAGAGAAACATCCATATGAAACCAGATCACATTTCTGACCCAGAAACAGAAGTCAATCTTTATATCCAGAGGAAAGAAACTGACTTTTTAATAGCATAACTTCTAGCATCAAACAGATTTATTTTCAAATCCCGGCTCAGCCTCTTGCAGACTGCTTAACTTTGGGTAAATTTCTTAATCTTTTGTACCCTTAGTTGATTCATCTGTAACATGGGAATGATGATGGCCCCCCACATCAGAAATTTTCTCTGAGAAAAAAATAATATAAAATGCACGTAAAGTGCTTAACACAGAACTTGGCATACAAAAACGTTTAAGAAGCTTTCTAACTCCTAGTAATATAATTATTACCATCATCATTAATAGGATAGCTTATAACCAATTGCTATAATCAAAATGGGATCCCATAACCAAAAGTGATAAGGTTGCCATAGCCCATTTACGAGAAGGAAAAACATGAGAATTTTGCCATATTACTATTTCAGAACTCCCTTCACAAAGCAGTGCTGAGAGGACCATAAAGATTAAACCTCACGCTCTTACTTTATATTGAAGGAACCTGAGCCTCAGAGAGGTCAAGTACATTGTTCAAGTTCACACAGCAAGGTCAGGCATAATCTCACACACAAATAGCAGGTGTCACATTAACCACAGCAGACCCAGCAGGGATGCCATAAAGTTAATTTAGATAACTCACCCCTAAAGTTAATATATTTTTAGGACCAATAAAACTCATGTAATGGGGAGTTCTCGGGAATCCAAATCTATTTGGCATTCTCAGAAGCGTCCTTGGGCTGCTTGAAGATTCGCAGCCTATAGCTTTTGGCAGTCCCCAAAGAGGGAGCTCTTTCCACTAACAAAATACAAAATGCAAAATTAATAAAAAGACCCTTTGAAACTGACAAATGTGCCTCAGGCAAACTATCTGCCCAGCAGCTGGTTAAAATTTAATCAGTTTTTTAAAAAAAATTTTTTCAGGCCTAGTATATCTTTTGTATGGAGCTCCCCAGTCTGAGTGTGGTCAAAGTTTGTTAAACAAGAAATAATAACCAAGGCTTTCTAATTCTGCAAATAAGCAATGGATGCTTTAAATGGTTCTGCAGCATTCAAGAAACTAATTGCCTGGGTCTCAACAAAGCTGGATAATTCTTTAATAATTTCTGTTCTTTCTCGTAGAAAACCTAAATTGGCAACTATGCACTGTGCGATGAATCTTAATATTGATTTAGGCTTATGAATTACATTGTGGCTTTTTCTGATTGAACCCTAGCTAGAGAACGGAGGGCAAAGAAGAGAAGGAGGGACTGAACGAGAATGAAAATAAGAATGGTTCAACTGGGAAAATAACGAGAGTTTCATATAAAAAGTCAGTAAGAACTTAGTGAAGAGACACTAAGTTACTGTCACTAGGACACTAGAGAGAAGGGAATTTTCAACTCTTGGTTGATCAGGAGTCTCCAGTCAGAACAATCAGGCTTCTTACAAGGCTTAGCCCTAATTTGATTTGTTTTATCTACTGTCCATTCATAAATATGCATAAAATGAAAGACCACAGTGAAGGCCAGATAAGCAACGATCTAAGATGCAGGCCATCCACCAATAAGTAAATCAGAGAACTTTACTGTTGTCTACAAGCTGTAGCAACAATCACCCAACTTGGTCTGCTTTAAAAGTAGTTATTCACAAAGGAGTATAGAGGTTGGGAAGAGAAATGAACAAGGTAAGCTATTTTTGTTGTGTTTCTTGCCAGAGAGAAAGAATTTGAGTCTAAAACACCCAGATCTTGGGGCTGAATTCCTAGGTGAGCCAAATGTGGGGTGTGGGGGACAAGCGGATGATGAGAGATGAAGCCAAGCAAGAATGTCCTCAGGGTGCTGCTGTGGCCTGAAGGGAAAAGATTTTCCCCTCTCAATTAAACATAGTGGGTAATTGCTAATAAATATTTCATCCTATTGGAAGAATCCAAGTTATTCATATGTCTGTGGCCTAACTAGACGCCATGCTGTCTCATTTTGAGATAAGCTCTGGCAATTCTCCTAATAAGGAAAGAGGTAACACCTATAATGTTTGGCCCTCAGCACTGGGGAAGGCAGCCTGGGAAGAGGGATGGCTGTTGCCTTGAGCGTTAGATCTATATTTCAACCTCAGTCCTCTACACACCAACTACTTGACCTAAGCAATTGACATTTCTCTTTAAATCCATTTTCTCATAAATTGAAGTAATAATACCTGACTCTAAGGGTTACTGGGAAGATTGAATTATATAATGCTTAGAAGATGTAGTGTATGACCCACTGCACGTGGTTGCTTCCACACATTACTATACAGGTACTAACCATACACTCAGGAGCTACAGTAATTGCTAGTCTCCTATCAAGTGTCAAATCCTGTTCGCTTACCTACTTCCCTGACTCCAAATCCTTGGCTTCCTCCTTTTCTCTAGTTCTGGCCTCACTTGGCATTTCTGCTCACTGGAAAGCCCAAATAGTGATTAATTCCTGTGATTCTGCTCTTCATTTATGAAGCCTTATTTAACAGAATTAAAAACAATTGCCTGAACTTCTTTGGTTCCTGCTATGCTCAAAACTGAGATAGTACGTTTCAACATTAAGCCTCAAAACAAACACATAAGCTAGATGCTAACTTATCTCCATTTTTACAAACAAGGAAAAGAAATAACAGAGAGAGGAAGTCCTCTGTCTGAAGCCAGGATTTGAACTTGGGCAGCTGAGTTCTAAAAGTTTTGTTCTTGAAGCTGGAACTAAGGTTAAAATGAAAGTTACCCTGCAGTGGTTGGGTAAATGGCATTCGTTTAGGGCTTAGTGTGTGCTACCTACAGAATTGGTGTATGCTTGTTTTGTGTATTTAATTCTTCACTATGACCCTGTGAAGGAGGTGATGTTGTTAATTTCATTTTCAGTGAGAGTATGGAAGCAGAGGCATGTTCGGTGGTTTATTCCAAGTCTATCTAACTGTAGGGCTACCTGCTTAGCTGAACTTGGGGCCCTGGCTGCACATGTGTACACCGACTACTTAGGAAACGGCTAACATCTTGCGAACTGGAAATCGAGTAACCATCTCATAGTGAAAAAATTTCTTCCCAACCTGTAATCATTCCCCAGCTTGGCTTAAACAACTACAGATTTCTTATAAATCAATTTTAGGGTTCTAGGATTTTTTTGGTCTACCCCCATTCTCTCAATTCTAATCATGCATACGCACAAACGTGCCTGCGTTCAAACATTTTTCATGATCCATGCCAGGACATTGACTCTGGCCTAAAAGAAATTATGTGAAATATTTTAAATGAAATTTTCATTTTAATAAATTTAAATATTTAATCGAGACTTGCTAAAATGTTCTACTTTTATTTTGTTTCCATGTATTCACTCTTATATTTTCTGTGTATTTGCTTTATATATGCTGATTCTATATTGCTACATATATTAAAAGTTGTAGCAGTCACATTTTTATTAGAGAATATATTCTTTATCTTTAAAAGATGACTTTATGTAATGAACACCGATTACTTTTCCTACCCAATATACATCACCCACTTCTAATAACATTCAGTGCTAACTAATAGCATGCTCAACTTCTTTAGCAGAAATAGTTCTTTCCTCCTCCGTGGATGGAGTTTGGGTGGAACTGAGCCGGACTGGGCCTCTGACCTGAGAGAATCAGATGGTGCCTTCATCCCTTCAGTCACTGTAAGTGGTTTAGAAACAGACACACGGCCCAGTGTATGTGAGTCGGGGGTGGAGTTAGAAAGAACAATCTCAGGTGTTTCCCTGACATCCTTATGTGGATCCCAACAGGTCCTGCAAGCTCACTGCTGCTAAAATAGAACAGCAAAGTCAATAGTCTTGATTGATTTACTTTTCCCTCTCTTCACTTCGGCCTTTCTGTACCTTTGTCTATTCCAACCAATAAATGCCGCCAACACCTTCCTACGTACCTAAACGTAGAGCTCAGGTGCGATCCTTAAGTATTCTTTTTCCTTTACCTCCACAGTTTAGACAATCCACCCACAAATTGTTTGTTCTACCTCCTAAATACACTCTAGGCCCTGCACTTCCTCCGTCCCTGCCTGTGCCATTGGCGTTGAAGCCTGTCTCCTCCAAATGCTGAAATAGCCTAGAAACTAGGTCCTCATGAAAGTATAACTATTTCATGTCAGTTTCCTTCTTAAAGCCTCCCAATGGCCGCCCACCATCCTGGTATAAAATGAATCCAAATCTTCTTGAACCATTGTTCTAGGAATTGTATCGAGCAAAGCACATACTTGAATTTATTTTACCCTACCTGTTTTACCCTGCCTATTTAATCCCATTTTAAGTTTCAATAAGTTCCTTTTTTATTACCAATATTAGTAATTTATTTTGGTATTGATCAGTCTTTCTGCTTTTATTCATCTTTTTGTAGAACAACTTTTAAACTTGGCCATTTCAGTCTTAATTGTGATATCACTGATTCCTGTTTTTATTTTTATTCTGGCCTTCCATTTACTTTGAATTTATCTTTTTAGCATTCATTTTAAGCCCTCTAGTTTCCTCATATCAAGCATTGAAAGGTATAAGTATCCCCTAAGTGCTGCTTTGCTGCACTCTGCAAATTTTAATATGTTGTGATTTTATAAACACTCGATTTAAATTATTTTCCCAATTCCTTTGTAATTTCTGACTGACTCGCGATTTATTGAGAAGCATTTTAATTTCGAAGTATTTGAGGGTTTCCTAGGTACTTTACTGTTACAGGAGTCTAAATTGTTACTACAATATCATAAATTTATTTAAAATTTACTAAGACTTGTTTTATTGCCCTACATGTCTATTACAGTTGATGTTCCATGTACATTTGAATAAAAAGTATATTCTGTAGCAGTCAGATGTAACCCTCTTTATAATTCAGTAGGTCATTTGGGACAAGGTCTTCTTTATCCTTACTGAGCTTTTTCCATTTGCTTTATCAATTACTGATAGAAGGGTGTTAAATCCCTCCAAAGATGTGGCTTTGTGTATTTTTCTTTTTATCGCTGTGAGTGTTTGCTTCATGTATTTCAATGCAACCCCATCTGGTATATACTCATGTAGAATTATTACTTCTTGATGAATTGGTCTTTTAGCATAATGAAATATCAGTCTTTGTCTCTGATATTACTCCTCTCCTAAAGTCTATTTCATCTGATGTTAATGTAGCTGATATTCAAATCAGCTTTTCATGCTGATTCTTGCAAGGTACATCTTTCTGCATCCTTTAACATTCAATCTATCTTTCAATCTATTTAAAGTACATTATAGCAAAGTGCATTATAGCAAAGTTACATTGCTACATATAGCAATGTAACAAATACCCAGATGAAGAGACAGAAATCACCAGCATCCTAGAGGTTGCCCCTCAGCCCTGTCCAGCCACCGTCCTGGAAAAGAACCACCAACTTGGCCTTTAAAACCATGAAACAGCTTCGCCATTTTTGAAGTTTATATGAGTAAAGCCACGTAGTACATATTCTTTGATCTGTAGTTCAACACTACACTCTTGTAATTCCATTTTGCTTTGATTTGTTCATTAACATAGCTGCATCTATCTCATGAATAATACCACAATATAGCTTCATCTCTATTATTGATATATTGGGTGCTTGTTTTCAGATTTTGATCTATGTGAAGAGTGCCAAAACATACATGTTTCCGTGTCCCTTTTGGTATGGAAATATAAGTTTTTATGTCAGCTATCAGTTAAGTTCTCCTCAAAACTTCATAAATATCTTTGAATATGTATCTAGGAACACTATTTCCAGGGCTCCTGAAAGGTGCATTTATTTCTTTGTACATGTGGTGAAAGTGCAAGGATCCCACAGCACACAGTGGTGGCCGAGGTTCGGACAGGAAGAGGCCCCCCAAAAGTCCACTCACTTTTGCAGCCACCACAAACAGCCATGGCAGTGGGACTATGTCCAGAACAAGCCCGGTTTTCTTAGCGTTGGGTGCCCCGAGGATCACAGGCACATATGAGGTGCTAATGATGGCTAGTTTTTAATCGTGTGCATTTAGAGATAACAGAGCTGCCAGCCTGGGGTTGCTCTGACGAGATGTAGCATTATCCAGGCCTCCCTGGCTACTGTCCAGAGTTCTGATGGTTTTGCTTCTGCTCTTGTACTGTGCTGGGTTTTAAAATTCACAGGAAGAGCTCTTTTATGAGGTCCCTGTGTTCAGCTGCAAAGCTCTCTTCCCCAGCCCTCTCACTCCATCCCGCAGCTCAGTGCCAAGAAGGGGGACTGCGAAATTCTGCCCAGCTGGAGTTTCTCTAACTACACATATCAGATGTCATTAGATGGGGAAATAAGTCCTTGGAGGCCTACAAGTCGGTAGAAAATTCCTAGTCTGGCATTTGAGCCTCTCTGCAGTTTGGCTCCCACATAATTCTCTACATCGTTTCCCATTGGTTCCAATGTGCCCTTTTCTGACACCAACATGCTGCTCTCCTCACTGCTTCCCATCCACCAAAGACACACTCCCACCTCCCTGACTTCCCCATTCTTCTTTCATCCTTCATTCCTGGGATGTCTTGCCACATTCCTCCTCCTATTCTATTTAAATAGTTTACTTCGATCGCATGTATACACCTACACCAACAAACTTGGGGTGCTCTGCTAAATGAGCTTGGGAAATAAAAGTGAGAAAACATGTTCTTGCTTTCCAGAAGCTTTTATTTTGATGGTGAGTAATAGTAATCTCTATGGTTAGTGAAGGAAAATACTTAGATATTACCAGGACGACTCCACATATTCTAGATCAGGGCTAACTGGAAAGCTCTCAAAGACAGGAGTTACTACATATTTTTGCAGGACAAAGTGCAGAAAAGAAAAATGAGGGGCTCCTTGTTAAGAAAATTTATTAAGAATTTATAGATGGTTACAATAGGGAATCAACCTGAGGACAGAGCCCTGGACAACTATGCAGGTACCCATGAAGACAGCGTTATTGTTAGAGGCAACTTCAGGAAAACGAAATTGAGAGAACACTTCATACATCTGCCTGGTTCGGGGGAGATTTAGACAATCAGCCAAGATTGGGATTGAGTTAGTGATGAGTAAATAGCAAAATATGTAAACATCAACAACAAAAGAAGACAACTATTGCTTCTAGGATAAGGAAGTTGAGCAGAAAAATAAACAGAAAGGTAATTGTTATTCTCATGGTTCAGCTGTAAATGTTGTTCATGTAGTATAATAGTCAAGGCACTCCAAGGACAGAGACCTCGCTGGATGTATGTATGGAGGGAGGAATTTATTTTAAGGAGTTGGATCACATAGTAGTAGAGGTTGGCAACCCAGATTTGCAGAGTAGCCTAGCAAGCTGGTGATCCAGAGAAAAGTTAGTGTTGTAGCTCAAGTCTACAAGTAGTCTGAAAGTAGAATTCCTTCTTCCTGGGCTGAGCCCATTCTTCATCTGTCAAAGCCTTCAACTGATTGGACAAGGCCCACCCACACACATTTGGGAGGGTTAATCTTCTTAACTCAAAATCTACTGATGTAAATGCAAATCTTATCCAGAAAATGTCCTCACGGTGAAGGTTAGACTGGTGTGTGACCAAATATCTGGGTATCAGAGCCTAGACAAGCTGACAAATAAAATTAACCATCATACACAATCATAAAAATGTAAATACCAATACTGATCTAACCAAGCTATGACAAATCGTATTAGAAGGATGGACAGAACATAAGGTGTGCATCTCCTTGTGGAGAAAGAAAGCTAAAACGTCTCGTCCACACAGTGTGGGAAGAATGACAAAGCCAGCAAACAGGTGGCAATGCAGCCATGATGTTTAGAGAGAGGAAATTCAGTGGTGGGTGATCAGTTAATGAGAGCGAAAGTTTTCTCTCTGGAGAAGGGACACAGGGTACAAGGGTGTGAAAAAAACGCTGTTACATAAACAACATACAGATATATTTCACTTTTTAAACCTTGTGCATCTATAATTTTGATTAAAAATGTAAACACTTTAAGAAGAAAAAGGAAAATAGCGATTGGAGGAACAGATCGATTACAAAATGATAGGAATCAACCGACCGCTGGCGCGGCATAATGCCCCAGTTAGGAGAGTAAGGAAAGGCCCACTGAGGGCTGGCCAAGAGGAACAGGGGGGCTCCCGTGGGTGCTAACCCATGACAAGTGAGAATCCACACGGAAAATGCTGGAAAGGGCAGGCCAGGGAGATGCCTTCCACGCAGGACCCGCATTCCACGCATGTCATTGTACTCCTCCCCAGAAACGTACTGGGGCTCTGTCCTGGTCTCCCCTCATCTCTGCTGTCTCTCCACATCCTTCCAGAGGATGCCCTTCCTTCCTCTGACTCCCCTTCAGCATGTGACATTCACCCAACACCCAGCTGACTATCAAGTAAATCTTTCTCCTTAACAAGATCTCGTGTGTGTTGGGGTGAGGACCCTGCCCGGTGCTAATAATAACCACTGTCACTGTTTATTGAGCATCTACTCCAGCCTGACCTATTTACATCATTTTAATCTCAGAGTTCCCCGGGAGTGCAGTGTTGTCATTATCTCTGCTCTTTGGGTACAGAATTCGAGGCCCAGAGAACTGAGGTGACTTGCTGGTTTAGGAAGTGACAGGTGGATTTCACAATCAGATCTCTCTAACTCTAAAACTCATGCTTTTAACTGCTCTGCCATACTCTTTCCCACTACCTCAGACTGCCTGTTTTAGTGCATATGCTTAGGATAGTACCAAGCATATAGCAGATCTGTGGAAAATGGAGAAAGAGAGAGAGAAAGAGAGAGGGAGAGAGAGAGAGAGCACATTGCCCATGATCTGGAAGGTGTCTTGCTGCCTCCTTGTAGAAGCACACAGCCCAGGGACTCTCTAACCAAGTTGAGCTGTCACGGCGACAGAACACAGCTCTTCTGACCCTGTGTACGCATCTGATGACAGCTCACTGTGTGTAAACAGATGTCAGGTTCCAATCAGTCTTGCTTCCTGACACCTTATTTTAAAATAGTAATTATGTGCTCATTTTTGCATATGCTGTCCTGTGTAAATTATCTTATCTCCACCCTCCTCTCTGAGTTTTAATTTTTTAATATCAATTAAGGTTTTTTTTTTAAGGAATTCACAGCTGGAGACACACACAGTGAGGCCAAAACAAAGAGAGAAGAGCCTCTGCGGAGAGTGGGAAGGAACAGATGATGAGGCAGCACCAATCCTGGCAACAGGGAGAGAGGAAAGAGGAGCAGGACTCCGGACAGAATGCCCAGGCCGGAGCAGCCACGGTGACATGGGCAGTCCCAGCAGGACCAGGCATGAAACTGTCCAGGGACTGACGTCAGTTACTCTCGTCGCCAGGGACTGACGGATTCTGGACCTGCCCATCCGGATTCCTCAGTAGCTCTCTTAGTCCATTTGCGCTGCTATAACAAAATACACGAGACTGAGAAATTGATACAGAACAGAAATGTGTTTTTCATGATTCTGAAGATTCAGTGTGTGAGGAGGGCTGTGCTCTGCACCCAAGATGGGGTCTCCCCTCATTGTGTCTTCTGGAGGAGACAGAGGCTGTGTGGTCATGTGGAAGGAGAATGAGCAAGTGGTCACTCCCTCTAACCTGGAGCCCTTAGGTCAGGGTGCTATCCCTTATTAGCAACTTAATCATCTTCCAAAGGCCACACTTTAATGCTATTCACTGCTGTGAGGATTAAATTTCAATACAAAGGTTGGAGCGGACACAATCAGCAGCCGATGACTAAGACAGCAACAATGATCATGAGCCCTCCTTGCTCTCTGTCTCCTCCCACTAGAAGATGGTAATAGAGGAGGGGTCTTACTTTGTCTCTTGGGAGAGTGCAAAGACCCCTGATTCAGATCTGGGTTTGAACGTCAGTTCTGATTTGTTGTGTGATCATGGGAAAACGCTTAAACTTTCAGAACTATGGAAGATCAGGTATAGAGTCTGAGAGGCTGTGTGTTAATTTAATGCTGTTTAAGTTTAAACAAAGTGCTTAACCTTCAGAGTTTCAGTTTGTTTCAGCAGCAAAATTGATATATTATTGTGTCTACCTCACAGAGACACTGGACAATAGATGTAAAGTGTGTAAATTTCTTACCATACGGACTACTGCTAATCATAAAATAATAGTTTTCATTCTTTAGGGCTTTAATGACTATTCTATTAGGCAAAGATATATTTGAAGCACCCATCTCAATAAATGTCAGCCTCCTTTTTCTTTCTCTTATGGATTAGCATTTAATAACATATTTGAGGTATCCACTACGAGCCCTATTAGATGAGCAGTCCTGGTGGAAAGGAGAACTTGACTTTGACCATCAGTGTTTTATCCTTGGCTGGAGGACTGCAATGGAGAGAAGGGGACCTAAGAGACAGAAATGCAGTGAGGCAGATGACCAACAGCAGCATAAGACAGATTCAAGTGTGACCGAGGGTATGTGTGCAAACTACAACTGAACATCACAGGAAACAGAGATGATATCTATGTCAGTCACTATTTCCTTGCTTGGACAAAATCCCAAGTGCTCATGACTCGAAGGAGGAGAGGTTCATTCTGGCTCATGGTTTGTAGAGGATTCAGTCCGTTAGTTGGCGGTTTCCAAGATAGGAACAGCACTGTGGAAGGGTCTTGGCAAATGAGAGATGCTCACTTCATGGTGCCCAAGAAGCAGAGAGAGAAGAAAGGAGCCAGGAAGGAGATATACCTTCCAGGTCATGCCTCCATGGACCCCCTCTTTTCCTGCCAGGATTCTCTTCCTAACAGCACATTTGGCTACGGATTCATTGGTGGATTCATCTGCTGATGAGTATACGGTAGCACCCCCAGATCCAGTCACCTTCCAACAGCCCACTTCTGAGCGCACGTGCCTTTTGGAAGATATTCTAGAACTAAACTATAATAGATGGTTATCCAGATGTACCAGAGTCACATGACTTGCTTTGTTTCATTTGCTCCAGTGGTTTCCATACCAGAAAATGGGGATTTATGTCTGCCTTTCCAAACTCCTCCACTTCAGAGTGAATGGGGAAAAGGGCTCCTACTACTCCAGCCACGCTCAGCTAACTACAAGACCGACGTGCAGGTCCCTTGAGAAGCAATCTCTTCTCTCACTCCTGCCTGGTCCTTTGCAACACACCTCCTGCGCTCCCACACTGGCGTTCTTCGTCTCAGTTCTGGGATTTGTAACCTTTCCTCCCCTTTTCTTTTGCTGTGATCACCAGCTTCCCAGCTTCTGCACGGCTCCCAGTCCTGCTTCATCCTCCAGATTGGGCTTTGGCACCATCTCAGAGTCTAAAATTTTGGTTCTCTGACCTATAGGATGCCTTAGGCGCCCTCCCTCCCCTGCTGTGAGCTGCCTTAGAGGGGAACCCTCTTGAATCCCCCAAGATCCTCTTGTCAGTGTTGCTGGGGGCCACACCATCTCCAGCTCCAAAAACACGCCCTCTTCACATGTAGAATGCACCCTAAACTCTAAATTGCCCCGACCGATGGGAGATGCTACTCTTCTCCCCTCAGAGCAGCACAGCTCTTCTTTGAAGTCCAAGATACTTTCTGCGTGTGTGCTTTGTTTTGTTTATTCAGTGAGAGAAGTTCTGAGACTTCATCTCAACAGGAAAATAGATAGACAAAGTTAAAAGGAGTGAACACGGGAGGACTCACCCAGGGCGCCCAGCACGCCCAAGCTGGGAGTGTCTCTAGGGTTCATCTCTTTCATCCCCTCTTTGCACACACCCGACAGAGCTCTCAGAGTGCGGGCGTGTACAGCTAGGACTAGAACGCAGAGCCACCACCTCCTGGCTCGTTGCTTGTCCTCTCACGTGTGTCCTTTTCTACCACATCTGTGAGTGTCAGTCCAACAGACACATTCATTGGCCTCTGGTAGCAAACCGGCCTCCTCCAGCAGTGTGAATGACACACACCAGGAATTTCTGCTTGTTTGCAGGTTGCCCTTCGCTCCAACCCAGTTCCATCACTCAGTCCTCACGGTTCCAGCTCTCGTTGCTGATCTGCTCGGCCTTCGAACTTGGATTTTGTTCCTTGCTTTCGTTCTTCTCTCCAGCACTCTGCAGCAGTTTCTAGCTGAGGCTAGCTCTCCGGGATTCTGGACCATTGACAGTGTCCAGTGTGAGCCTCCTACTGCTGCTGGAAGGGGACGTGCACCTAATGGGCTTTCCCAACAGCCTCGATCCCCAGGGCGTAAGAAGCAGAGCGGCAGCAGAGGTGACCCTGAGCCGAAGAGAGGACATTGACCAGGGCCACACTTAATTTAGATTTACGGCCACTGAGGTACGGAAGGTGTTTTCATCCGTCTCAGAAGACTGTGGTTTGTATTTTCCTTCCTTCATTCTCTATACGCCCAAACAGCAAGGATGAGCGTCCTGTGCAAAGATTCTTCGGCGCAGACTCCTGGGACTCACTCCAGGTCTACTGACCCAGCATCGCTAAGGTTTGTGAGCCAAGAGCAGGCATCTATTTTTAAAAGGCTGCAAAGTTTAAAAGCCACAACCATGTTTATAGCAACACAATTCGTAATAGCTAAGTCTTGGAAACAACCTAAATGCCCAACAACCAATGAATGGCTAAAGAAGATGTGGTTTTTCTACACAATGGAGTACT
>PVJO010018961.1:0-35584 GCA_004026905.1 Hystrix cristata | reverse complement strand
CAAACCCTTTTAATCCTTAGAGAAAAGCACAAAAGTACATGAACAATAGTTCTGAGATGGGTCCCAGGAACTGTGTCCCTACTGCAGGCAAGAAATAAACTGAATGTCTTCCCCTTTCCTAGGTACACAGGGTGGATAAGGCTTAAGAATAGAAGAAGAAAAAAAGAAAAAAGTTAGTGACTTCCATTTTAACCCAACTAAATGACCACAAATGTCACAAAATATATGCTTTCGTTCACAACCTAGTAGGTTATTTTCTTTCCTTATGGCTTGTGACACATGAAAATAGTATTTGCTGAAAGGGACAAAACAAAGAAATGGTGTTTAAAACCCATTTCAAACCCAAGGGTGCCTCGTTAGGAATTCTACTATAAATAGAATTCTCTGTGCTAAGATCTTCAGTGTAAGCGGATGGAAATCTATGGACTCTAACAGCCAAATTGACAAACTCAGGTGAAAATTAGAACATTTTTTATTGTACTAAGCAACAAGTCCAGTTCGGAAAATAATAGCACATACTTTGCCAACCTGAAAATACTAATATCTTCCATTAGGGCTGAAATAGTAGTCTGGCCACCACTTTTCCCAAGAAATGTAAATTTAAGGCAAGAAACTGTCAAAAGTATTTCATGTTTAGGACAGTTTTGCTGACAAGTAGGAAAACTGGACCATTCCACTCCTCTTTGTTCTCTTCATTGCATTAAAACGGGTAGAGGCAATGGGAAAAGCCCAGATCAGCCACCAGCAGATGTGGATCCCATCTGCCTGCACTGTTAGGCAGCTATGCAACTGTTTATCTGTCAATCTAAGACTTGTGGGCCTCGGTTTCCTCATGTGTAAAATGGAGAAAATTTTGCTTCTACCTTTATAAGATCAATAGTAAAAGAAAAGGATTCCTTCATATAACAAGGAAAATTCTACAGTACAGTTTATCAAAAGGTTGACTATAGTCAACAGTTAAAAAAGATCATTTTGAAAAGCACTTCTTTTACATGTTTTTATGCTTCTAAAAAAAGATTTTAGAAGTTCACCATATGTAAAATTCCATTGTTTCTATTTATTTTTGAACTCTCTGTCAAAACACTGGTGACTAGTAACAGTTATTTCAATTCTCCTTGTGAAAAAGCTTCAGCATCTATCAGTAAATAATGACTGAAGTCGATGCAAAGATCACCTGCCTGGGAACCTTGAAACGGATGTGCCCGGGATTTTTTTTTTTACCAAGAACATGTATTGGTACATTGTATACATAGTGATCACATTCATCATAGTTAATTTGTATCTGTACATGATACATCTTGGTTCCACCCCTTCTTCCCTACTCTCCTTTTTACTCCCCGTCCCTTCCCTATTTACAGTAGCTTTATTTAGATTTTTTTTCCCTTTTTTCCTTTTCTTTTTCCTTTCCTTCTTTTCCCTCTCCTCCCTTTCTAATTCTCCTCCCTATTGAAGCATGGTACTAGCAAAAAGATAGACCCGAGGATCAGTGGAACAGGTTTAGAAGACGCAGAAACAACTCCAAACACAATCAAATACCTCATCTTTGAAAAAAGGAGTCAAACACCCTCACTGGAAGAAAGATAGCCTCTTTAATAAATGGTGCTGGAAAAACTGGCTTGCCACATGCCAAAAACTAAAACTAGATACATGTTTCTCACCATGTACTAAACTAAAATCGAAGTGGATCAGAGATCTAAACATTAAAACAGAAACACTAAATCTACTGGAAGATAGAATACGAAGAGCTCTTGAAGACATCGGGGTAGGAAAACAATTTATGAACAAAACTCAGACTGCACAGAAAACAACACAAAGAACCAGCGCTTGGGATCACAACCTATTAAAAAGCTTTTGCACAGCAAAGGAAATCATCAACAGTGTGGCACAAAAACCCACAGATTGGGAAAAAAATTTTGCCAACTATTCCTCATACAAAGGTCTAACATCTAGAATATATAACAAACTCAAAAAAATGAGGTCCCCCAAATTTAGAGACCCAATCCAAAAATGGTCACCTGAAATGAATAGGCACCTCTCAGATGAAGAAATACAAATGGCAAACAAATATATGAAAAAGTGTTCCACATCACTGGTCATTTGAGAGATGCAAATTAAAACAATGCTAAGATTTCATCTCACTCCTGAAAGAATGGCTATCATGAAGAAATCAACCAATAACAAATGCTGGTGTGGCTGGGGGGAAAAAGGAACTCTCCTTCACTGTTGGTGGGAATGTAGGCTGGTCCAACCATCGTGGAAATCAGTGTGAAGATTCATCAAAAAACTACAACTAGAGGTTCTATTTGACCCAGCTATTCCTCTGCTTGGTATCGTCCCAGAAGAATTAAAAACATTGTACTACAGTGATATATGTACAACCATGTTTATAGCAACTCAGTTTGTAATAGCTAAGTCTTGGAAACAACCCAAATACCCAACAACTAATGAATGCCTAAAGAAGATGTGGTTTTTCTATACAATGGAGTATTACTCTGCCATAAAAAGGGATAAACTTGAGATATTTATAGGTAAATGGATGCACTTTGAGAACATACTCTTAAGTGAAATAAATCAAACACACATGAGTACATATTGAATTGTTTCTCTGATATGAGAAGCCATAAGTGTAAATAAGGACAAAAAAGTATAATAGATACTATGTGCCTGGGTTTAAAGGTTGGTTTCAGTTGGTTTCTTCATTCAGGGACATTAGCATTTTGAATGCACGTCTAGAAACCCTGCTTTAGTGCCTACTGTGAGTCACACTCTAAGGCCGGATGTGTGAGAGGTAAAAATCAACAAAACAAGGCCTGGGTTCAATGAGCTCACAGGCCAGTGGCTGGGAAAGGTGTGCACCATGACCTCAGCACTCAGTGCTACGAGCCAGAGTCACAGGAAGAAAGTGGGGACTGTGGGAAAGTGACTGGATTACCGCTATCAGGGTCAGGAAAGCTTCCTAAACCACACATGCTTGAGTCAGACCACCACAGGACACGACAGGGGTGAAGACAAGAGTGTGGAAAGACCTGGCATCTGTGGTAGTGGGAGTGACTTGTGGAGCTGGGCAGTATTTACCAAGCTGTAAACTGCTGGTCATGGAATCAAGTCACTGGGTCAAGAAGTATCACTTAAGTAAAGTAGCTTAAAATAAAACAAGAGAGTAGAATAGAATAGAGGTCACTGTGTGTGGTCAGAGTAAGCGCTGTTTTGTGAAACTTTCGCTTCTCTGTGTGTGTCCTGGCTCTTGATGATCCACCGCTCAGTGTAGGCCACACTCTAAAGACTTGAAGGCCACTATCCAGGAGCATGGAGTACAGAGGGGGCTGTCCAGTCATCATCCCCATTGGCACTTTCCAGGGTATGGCACATAGTGGCAGAAGCAGCTCTAGAGGGGACAGCAGCATTTCTTACCCTAGGGAGGACCATTTCGAAGGAAGGTCCCATAAATGGCCTGGAGGGCTGGGGCTTGAGTTTGGCCCCAACTCAACAATGCTCTGCAGGCAAGACTCCACTGACCAGCCTAGAGGCAGACAGACCACAGTGGTGTAGGGCAGCAGTAAGAAAGCATAAAAAATGAGGAAAGTTTAGTGTCAATGAATTTGCTCAGAATTTTGCAACTAGAAAAACTTAATTTGTGTTTTACTCTGGCATAAATTACATGTGGTGGTGGGGAAGGGAGTTGACCACAGAAACTTTTCAGTGTTCATGGCTTTCAAAGCCTTTAATCTCGATTGTGACAACTTAAGAGGTTCTGCACAGAATGCTCCTTGCAGCAAATCTCATCGTCCCTGTCCTCACTCAAGGTCATGTGGCGGGCATTGGGGCGTCCACCCTGGCTGGGCCCACCCTGCAGCAGAGTTGTGCATGGCACTGAGACCAAGGCCACCCTGACAGCAGGTGTCTGACCACAGGCCCCCGGAGAGCAAGGAAGCTCGTGCACGTGACATGCAAAGGAATGTGTCAGCCGCAGGCCTGGGTGTCAAGCACGCGAGAACATTCTCCTTCCAGATTGTTCTTCTCTACAAGCCCGTTACCTCTCTGGGGGTTAATATATGTGACAATAGCAACAACTGCTTTTCTACCTTAGGACAAAAATCTTAAGAAGGACAAGGCCCAAAATTATGAGGAGAGAGAGGGAATCCTGTCAGAACAAAGGGCACAAACATCCAACTGCACATGACAGATGAGGCAAATGCTTTTATCTCTTACGTCATGGCCAAGAGCTTCTTCAGACACTCAGGAAATACTACGTTTGACATCAGGCAACAGCACCCTCATTTATGCAGCATTAATGGGTCCAACATGTGTCATATCTCCAATACTCATTAGCTTGTTTTTGGCTTGTGATGACATTCAGTAAACATTTTCTGCCTTAAGAGATCAAGAAAAACTAATATAAAAAATGTACGTAGAAAGATGTTGGGGGGAAAAAAACAGGTGGCCTGAAGCACAGAAATGAAGCTCCCGTTCAGGGGGATGACATCATCCATTGGTCTAAGTGCCTTCCATCAGGAAAGCAAAGTCTGATAAACAGAGGCAGCTCAGGTCCCCTGCAGAAAATCGCACAGATTCACAAACGTCTTCATTATTTTGATCAATGTATTAGACCAGATACTCCAAGTAAAAACATTTTTCTTTGAAGGCTGAATTAACCTAATCGACTATAGATGTTGTGGAAATGAACAAACTATTTGCCAAACCTTCAGTCTGTGTTTATTGTCCAATGCACAGTTAGAGGTTTTCCTCTTTGTTGTGCTGATCAGTGTAGATACAAAGAGCAACCTACTTGCGGAGGGATCCTTGCAAGTAACTGCAGAATTCCTTTCTCTAGCCAAAAAAATTCAAACAATAACAATGGCAATGTTTTCTCTAACATAAAGAAGAAACACTAATTTAATACAATCGACTGCATGTTCTTATAAAACATCATCATGGTCTTCCTAAGAAGAAAATCTTGCAAGCTTTCTCTACATCAGTAATTATGCCCATTATTCTGTCTCAGATGGAGAGAAGGAGAAAAGCAATGAAATATTTAAAAACCCTCCTTGGAGGAGTCAGGTCTACTAGACACTGAGCAGGAGATTCAGTCATATGTCAGGTGCAGCTCAGCCTTCATCCTCGACTTCTCATAAATGAAGACTGGCTCAGGAGGCCCTCGGCATGGACCCAGAGGGGTTAGGGGAGCCATAGCCTACCTACAATCAGGGATTCTTCCTTCCCCCACAACAGGGCTGCTGCTCCACCCAACACCAGGCTTCCAGAATTACAGCTTGGCCTGGCACTTTCAGGCCCCTCCCATTCCTTGGGTACAACGTTTCTTGCTTGGGGGCTGGGACCCTACTCACTACTGACACATTGCCCTTTTTCCAAACTTTTGAAATACCCATGCAAAATATGCTTATACCTAATGGAATAAGAAGACAAAGACAGGCTCAGTATGTCTCCTAAATATAGAAGTAATCACCATTTGAATGTGCATACCAGGACGATCCTGAAGTATAATTTGCATGCGTTGCAATCTTAAAGAGAATCAGGAAAATTTAAATCAAATTAGTAAGTATGAGGTATTCTGAGTCAAGACTTCTTCTCCCGGTTTAGAAAGACAAATAGACCATAAATAGCTGCAAAATTTAACTTGACTTTGGCTTAAAATGCCCTTATCTGCCATCAAGAATGTGTGTATGGGAAATTCATGGCATTAAAAGACCCCAAAATAAGACCACTCAAGATGATAAACTGCTTTCATTCTCTAAGTCTGAGGCCTCCTCAAAAGATCAAATCACTGAGAATTATGACAGCCAAGTCACTCATTCATAGGGCAGCATGGCTCTGCTGCCACAAGGCCACCAAAGGCTGTTACTGGGAAAGCCTCAATATGTCACTAGCACAGTGAGGCAGGTAAACCAGGTTCCTGGTGTCCTCAGTAACCAAAAGGAGATCAGATTTCTTAATATACAGCAGTGTCAACTACATTCAGCCCCCTCCAAAAACAACAGGTGGGACTTTAGGGAATGGAGACCTTAATTTACCATACTTGGTGAGTTTTTAGAGAGTAGGGGCTTGAATATCAGATTTAAACTGGTTTGCATGGCTTCAGCTTCCCATAAAATAGGTGTCCAAGTAAGTTCCATGTGGAAGGGAATTCAGAGGTTTTAAGCCCAGAGCAAAAGAAAGTAGAGTCAGACAGTGGGAAAAGAAGAGAGGACAGCCATCCAGGACGGGGTGCCGAGGGCCTAGAGCACTAGGACTTGAAGCACAGTCCCACGAGGACAGTTTCACCAAGGGAGAAGCAGGGCCAGGTACGACTGGGGTACGTAAGTACGGAGACAGAGAAGCAGAAAGAAATCCAAGAGAGAATTTAAGAAAAGGGTTGGCAGAGGTGCTGAGGGAACATATGCGAGAAAGAGTGAAAAGGGAGAGCATCTCCAGGTCTCAGCTCTGAGGATCAGGCGAGTCCTCACTTTTAGCACTGGGGAGTCGAGGCTGCGCCTTCTAGCCCTTGATGAGAGAGGAAATGTGAGGACATGCGCTCCAGGCAGGGGGAATAGGAGGAGGAGGGATGAAAGCCACATTTGAGAAGGCCAGAGCGACCACCATGACAATGCAAACTTGCTTGAGAATGTAAGAAAGGCAGAAGGGGAATGAACAAAGTGAATGACAGTCAAGGAGAGAACAGATATAACACGATAGAAAAAGAAATCATTGAAAATCCTAGAAGCTAAAGGGAAAAAGTTCCCAAGGAAGAGAAGGTAGCCACAGTACCTTCTACTGAGAGGAAGGGAACAATGAAAACTGAGACGAGGACGCTGGATTTTGCCAAGGAAGTAGTCAGGAACAAGCTTCAGGAGAACTCTTCTATTTCCACAGTCAGTACAAGGAGAGGCAATTATTTCTCAGCAAGGAGGACCAATGCTTCATGTAGACTCCAGTATTTGGATTTAAAGTAAGCTGTTGCCCTGAACACATGAGAAGGATCTGAAAACCACCAAAAGGTAGCAGACTTACTGAGCTTAACTTCTTCCCCGAGGAGGTAGACCACAGTTCCCCTGCTGATGAGACTATCTCAAGGCAAATGGCACCAGGCCAGAGAGCAGTTGGCTACACCCTCCTCTACCAGCTGCCCTGCCTGCCAGCCCTGTTGCATTCTGATGTCAACGGCAACGCCCGTTCCCATGGACTTTGGAGTCAGCAGTTTTTAAAATCTGAGAAGATGTATGGAAATGGCCTTCTTGCTGTTTTTAATCAGAGTGTCACGAAGCGCTTAAATTGTTCTAAAATAAAAGGGCCCCTTACAGTTGAAAGCACGTCTATCCAGTGAATCTCTAGAGAGGGTCAGGGAAGACTATTTTACGGTATGAAGGGATCAAAAGACGGGGCGAAAGTAGGTGTAAATTAAAGATAATAGAGAACGTCTCCAGACCGAAGGAATGGAGTTAGGGCAACAAACACACATGCAGCCAGGATTGTCGTGCTCTCTGTCCCGGGTCCTATCAGAGCAGAGGAAGTAACTTTCTCTGTCATGGGGAGTGGCAGGGCTGAGAGCTCACGAGAGCTCAAAGCTGCTGGTTCAGTCAGAAATCTCTTCTGTTCCCCAAAGCAACAATATATGTCATGTACAGGTACAAATCCCCTATGATGAATGTTACCACTATGTACATCTAAAATGTACCATTAAAATAGGATCCAACTATAGCCAGCAACATGAGAAACCAAAGACGTAAGGATCTGTGTCTAAGGAAGGCACAAGTTCAGAGAAGACCCTCAAAACCCAAAGTATCACAAGTGAGGGGGAAAGCTTTACAGCCTTTTTTACAACCAGAGAAAAACTAACATTAGTGTAGAAGAGGAAGATTTATGCTAAAGTACTTTGTTCAACAGAAGGATACATATTTCTGTAAACCTCGTTCTTAATTATAAATAACTTTAATCAATGAATGGTTGATTGTTAGGATTAAGCAATTTGAAAACTATTTTCTCATCACATAAAAACCACTGAATTGCATACTAACCTCTCTCCCAGGGATCCAGAGCTAAGCATTTGGGTCTGGATGTCATAGTCATTGGTGGATCACACTTAAGAAGTTTAAAATCTATGATGTAATGGGCTTTCTGTATATATTTTACCCTATAAAATATCAGCAAATGCCAAGAATCAGTAAGGAGTCAAAAAAAGAAAGATTAAAGGAATATGAAGAATGAACTTACCACATTTACACAAATCACATTCAAGGAGTGATAAAAAAAAATATGATGTGTGTTTAAGTAAAAAATATCTTACAGTAAAAGACACATTGCCATTAAGCCCCCTCAAAATACTCCCTTTCACTTCAAACATATTTATTCCATCATTCTTGCCACTTTCTGAAGCAGTTCTGAAAGTCCTTTTAAGTGAGTATCATTATGAGATGCGATAAAAAAAATAGTGTAATGGGGCCATCCAAGGAAAAGACAATCTAGAAAAAACATTTAAGTGTGTTCTGATCCACCTAATTCACTACATCTGGCACTATGTGACTTCTCACTCTTCCCCAAAGTCAAAATGACTTTGAAAGGTAAACATTTTGAATTGGTTCAGGACCTCAAAACTGCCAAAACTGTGTGTGACAGCACAACTAAAAATACACACAAAAAAGGACTTCCAGAACTGCTTCAGAAAGTGGCAAGAACAATGGGATAAGTGTGTCCAAACAAGAGGAATTAATCGTGATGTGTTTTTTTACTGTAATAAAGTTTTTAATTTGAACATTCACTATATTTTTGGATCATGACTTACAGCAGTTAAAATAAATTACATATATATGCAATAAGATATAAACAAATCTGACCAATACAATATTTTTTAAAAATCACAAAGTGAAATTTGTGAGAGAAATCACTTCCAAACCAACAATGACAAGCCAGATTAGCTACAAAAACAGAATTTTAAAAATTTATCAGGGAGCTAAGAACACAAAGAACCCTAAATGTGGCAGGCCCTCCCCAAGAGAAGAAGGGCCAACAGCTGCTTCCGTCCCTAGCAAAGCAGCAGGAAGAACAGAAATTTACCGCAAACAGGAGTGAGGAGAAAGCAGCTAAATTTATAACCAACATCAATGGCTACATGTGGACTTCCATATGGACTGGAACTCCAGGGAGCCTTGGCCACAGACTGAGTCTGTACCACCAGCCAATTGTTTCTCACTGATCGTCTCCATACACACAGGAAGAGCAACAGCAAATGCCGGGGGAGAACCGGAGAGCGAGAGACATCTTCTCCCAGTCCTATGGAACCTACCCAAGGCTAAGGCATGAAAGGGTCTGAGCATAAAAATACAGAATGTCTCTCTCAGGCTCTCTGGGCCTTCCCCACCAGCCACTGTGATAGCTCCCCAAAAGCTAAGGTAGGCAGAGATCAGAGGAGACATCTTGAGGCTTAGAAAGCTGGATCCAAAAAGCTAGCAGTCAGGCTAAAAAGCAGAGAACTATCATTCACAGCTCAGAAAACTAGTGCTGAGCGAGAAAGTTTAAAGAAGTCTTTAATTTAGCCAAAGCTCAGAACCCAAACCCTGCTACAGGGAAAGTCCTGATTCTGCCCTCAAAATACTGAAAGTTAGTGATGAAACCAATCCAACAAAAGCTCCCCCAAATACACACCCACTTCAATCACAAGTTGAGTATTCCTAATCCAAAAATTCAAAAGACTCCAAAATCTAAAACTTTTTGCATGCTCTGACACAAGTGGAAAATGCACACCTCACCACAAAGATGGGTTGCAGTCAAAATGCAGGCCCTCTAAAATTATTGTACCAAATTACCTCCAGGCTATGAGACTAAGGTATGTGTGCCAATTAATCTTGATTGTCAACCTGACTAGATTAAGCTACTCTTGGCGAAGTGACTGGATTGTGAGAACACTAACCTCATCAATGAGTCAACCAATAGATGAGTTTACAGCTGAAAGGGCTATCAGAAGGTGGGGTCTAGGTGGAGCAAGAGGGTCAAGGGGTGCAGTCTTGAGGTCTCTACCTGGTCCATGGCCCCTTCTTCTCTGGTTCCTCCCTTCCACTCGCTTCCCATATACCTTGACAGGAGCACCTTTCCTTCATCAGGCCCTTCTGCCCAGTCATCTGACTTGGAACCAGCTGATCATGGACTAGATCTTCTACAACCGTGAACTGAAATAAACGTTTTCTTCTTTAAGTTGAATATGCCTGTTGTTTTGTTCCAAGGATGGAAAGCTGGCTAATATAGTATATATAAAACATATAAGGGAACTTTGTGCTTAAATTCATCCCCAATACATCTCATTATGCACAGTACATGTAAAAATTCCAAAATTTGAAAATAAGAAATCTAAAACACTTGTGGTCCCAAGCATATTAGCTAAGAGACACTCAATTTATACAAATTAGATTGACTTAGCCCACACACTAGTGACCTGAAAAAAATTTAAATTACCGAAATTGGGGGAGACAGTCCTGGGGATTGAACCCAGGAGCTTCACAATAAACTACATCCCCAGGCCTTTTTTTTAAAAAGTGATTTTGAGACAAGGTCTCTTTAAGTTGCTAAGTTGTGTAGGCAGAACTTGAACTCACAACCTTGCTGCCTCAGCCTCCCAGAGTTCTGGTATTACAGTTTTGCATGACCAAACCTGAGTTAAATTACTGCGATTTCTAGAATTCTTTTACACAAGATGTTTGACATGCAATTGACTATTATGAGGCATGCAAAGAGAAAGATAATATAATCCTTTGTCAAGAGAAGAAATAAAGAATCAATGCTTAGGATCACATCCTATTAAAAGGCTTTTGTACAGCAAAAGAAATCACCAATAGAGTGGGGCAAAAACCTACAGACTGGGAAAACATTTTTGCCAGCTCTCCCTCAGACAAAGGTCTAACATCTAGAATATACAAAGAACTCAAAAAAAGAAAAAGATCAAACCTCCCAAATTTAAAGACCCAATCCAAAAATGGGCATCTGAAATGAATAGACACCTCTCAGATGAAGAAATAAGAATGGCAAATAAATATATGAAAAAGTGTAGTCATTTGAGATGAAAATCAAAACAATGTTAAGATTCCATCTCACTCCAGAAAGAATTGCGATTATCAAAAAATCAACCAATAACAAATATTTGTGGGGCTGTGGGGAAAAAGGAACCTTTCTCCACTGTTTGTGGGAACATAGATTGGTCCAGCCACTGTGGAAATCAATATGGAGATTCCTCAAAAAACTACAACTAGAGGTTCCACTTGATCCAGCTATTCCTGTACTGGGTATGTTTCCAGAAGAATTAAAATCATCATACCACAGCGATATATGCACAACCATGTTTATAGCAACACTATTTGTAATAGCTAAGTCCTGGAAACAACCTAAATGCCCAAAAACTAATGAATGGCTAAAGAAGATGTGGTTTTTTTTAACACGATAGAGTATTACTTTGCCGTAAAAAAGGATAAACTAGAGACATTTGTAGGTAAATGGATATACCTTGAGAACATCCACTCATGAGTACACATTGAATTGTTTCTCTGATATGAGAAACCGTAAGTGTAAATAAGGACAGAGAGGTGTAATAGATATTATATAAAAGGAAGATAATATTCAAAAGAGAGGAGAACTAAAAAGAGAGACGGGGGAAAAGAAGGAAGGGAAAAAGGAAAGAAAGGGGAAAGGGAAAATGGAAAAATATAAAAATATATATATAAATAAATAAACCTGCTATAAATAGGGAAGGGCAAGCAGAAGGGAGGGGTGGGGAAGAGAGGAGAAAAACCAAGATACATCATGTACAGGTACAAAATAAATATGATGAATGTGATCACTATGTCTACAATGTACCAATACATGTTCTTGGGTACAAAATAAAAAAAAAATTTAAAGAAAGAGAAGAAATAGTCCAAAGAAGCAGACTCAGAAATGACAGAGATATTAGAATTACCAGGAAAATATGGACATGATCAGATGAAGAGTTTCAGCAGAAGACTGAAAACTATGAAAAGTTTAAATTTTTGAAATGTAGATATGCTCAAATTTTAAAAAGATATCAAAGATTACTTAACATAGATAGGATCTATAAATATAAATATAAACTGACAGAAATTATTCAAACTTAAAACACAAAGAAAAAATAAAAATAGAAAAAAAATCTAAGATGCACAGGACTATATAAAATGGTATCATGTACAGTGATACCTCAGTTGTCAAACTCAATTCATTCCAAATTCATGTTTGAACACCCAAAAGTTTGAGAGCTGAACTTATTTTTCCTGTAAGAAATAATGGAAAACCAAATAATTGGTTTTGAGGCCCAAAAATTACACTTATCTATTCATTTTTCCAGGACTTTAACAAATTTCACAATGATTTCTTTCTTTAACTCTATTGTGGCTCTCACAGTTTTCCCCTTCGTTTTACTGCTGATATCACTAACTTTCTTTGGAGCTATGGTTATGATATTTTACCAAATAAAGCACAAAAAAAGCAAGTGTTTTAACACACTGACACAAGCACTATATGTTGTCTGGGTGAGAGTGGCACTTAGACTGAAGTGTCACCCTTTTGTGTTAGCAGCGAGAGGTGATGTGACTCACTCTTGGCCACTACAAGTTTTTTCAAGTCGGATTTCCAGTTTGACTATGGAGCAAAGTTACAAACACTGAGCACTTTTTTTTTTCCCCCTAACTTTGCTGTACGAGTAGTGGAAACTTCAAGTTTAGAGCCATTCAACAACCGAGGTATCATGGTATAAGTAATTAGAGTTCTAGGAAAGGAAAAAGAAGGAGATAAAAGAAATACTTGAGGAAATAATGGATGAAAAATTTCCAGAATTCATGAAAGATATCAATCCAAGAACCTCAGCAAACATCAAGCAGGATAAATACATAAAGAAAGCTACCCATATACATGCTAAACTTCAACTGCTAAAAATCAGTTAGAGAAATATTACATATGGGAGTAAGTGCTAAAATATACAGTTAACTTCTCATCAGGGAAAAAAAAAAAAAAGGAGGCCAGAAGACAGTGGGCCAACATAGAAGACTATGTTGTAGTGAAAATATCCTTTAAGATTAAGACAAAAATTAACATTTTCAGAAAAATTTAAAAATTAAGAGAATTCATTACCAACAGACCTATATACAAGAAATGTAGGGAAAAAAAAGCACTTTAAGTCCAAGGGAAATTATATATATGGAAGAGACAGAGTACCCAAGATTTTAAATATGTGAGAGAAATATAAAGTCCATTTAAAGTTTTGCATATTTTATATGTGCATATATGTATGTGTTTTATATTTTCTATTGTACGTTTTGTTTTAAAGTATTTTTATTTTATGTACTTTTACACATATTTTTTATGCTTCTTTTAAATATTATCGACTGCCTACAGATAATATTACTGGTTTTATAACATGCATAGATACAATATACAGGACAATAAGGGTACAAAGGGAGAGAAGAATAAGATAAATGTAATGTTTAAGTTTCGTTCATTATTTCTGAAGTACAATACTATCTTCTGGAGGTAGATTATAATAAGTTAAAGTTACACATCATGACCTCTTAAGCAACCACAAAAAAATAGCACAAAGAAACAGCCTAAAAAAATTTTAAAGATAAAACAGAATACTGAAACTATGTACTTCATCGCAAAGAAGGCAGAAAGCAAACAAAACTAAACAAAACAAAAAAACCTTATTAGATAAATAGAAAACAAATGCTAGGATGATAAACTTGAACCCAACTATATTGAGACAAATGGGGAACTTTGAATATGGATTAGTATATTGATATCGCTTCTTGAAATTGATTATATTATTATGTTGATACTAGAAAATATACTTTCTGATAAGAGTTTCATGCCGAAGTATTTGGACATGAAAAGGCATGTTACCTGCAACTTACACATCAATGGATCGAGAAAGAATAGAACAGAGCAAGACTGAGGGAAAGAACAATAATTACAGAACTATGTCAACAAGTGATAGATCTGTCAAAGGAGTTTAAGTCTTCTGAAAGATTTAAATTGTTTCAATCTAAAAATTGGTTCCATCTGCAGGATTAGATGTATATTAAGCAGTTGGGGATTTAGCTCAGTGGTGGAGTGTTTGCCTAGCAAATGCAAGGTCCTGAGTTCGATCCCCAGCACCCCATCCAAATATACATTAAATGTATCAAGGTGATACTATCTTATATTAAATACATACTAAATGTTATTTAAGAAAAAAGACTACATTATGGCATGACGCTATATTTATCTATTTTTTTGGTGCTGGGGATCGAACTCAGGGCCTTGTGCTGGCTAGGCAAGCACTCTAACCACTGGGCTAAATCCCCAGCCCATTATACTATATTTATAAAGAAAAATAAACCAAACTAATCCTATCATTTGGGAATGCATACACGTAAAACCTTTGAGGGGAAAAAAAAGCCCGATGTGGGTAATGACCAACCTCAGGCTGTAGCAGCCTCAGGGAAGGAGGGGAATTGGGACTTGGCCCAAGCAGCTGGTTATGAACAGATTCAAAACCAGTAGGAAGTGGTATTCCAAAAAAGCCAAAAGAAAGAATTTTAAATGTTTCACCAGAAGGAAATGATAAATGTTTGTGGAGGTTGATATGCTTACCCCAATTTGAAAATTTCATAATGTATACATGAATCGAAACATCATATGGTACCACATAAATATGTATAATTTGCATGTATCTATTTAAAAAATTTAAAATTTAAAAAGCACTGACATCGATGTGGATCTTGGACGGATGACAGTTTCATGGATCCTCTTTATAGCATTTTTTTCAAAACTGTACACTTGCTTTACATAATCTCTATAAATTAATATTTTTAAAAGATGAATATTGTAAAGATATAAGATTATTCAGTTATAAAAATAAGTTTGAACAGGAATCAACCTTCATATTTAGAGAAGAGCCAAACAAAAATATTAAGATGGTCCCCAACACTTACCTGAGCCAATATTTTGTTAGATCCCAATTCCTGGATGTTACTAACTGTAACCATCTAATCAGCACCACTGTTTCTGTTTTTATAACCTCAGCTACAAAACAATGAAGCACTTCCTTGAAATCCTTAATTTAAATTCTCTTGCTAAGACATAATAACTCTGTCATGAATAAATTATTTGCAACGTTGTACTGCAAAGGAAAAAAATCTCCAGGATATGCAGATATGGCCCATTAAATAATTAACTATCACTATTCTATTTTAGCAACTTAAAGGCGTCCTTTTTATATAATACGGTATCACTTCTCACTAGCCTAGAGAGAACACATAAATCATGAGTATTCAAAAGTATCCTTGAGAGTTTTATTTGATAAATTTCAGGGTCCAAAGTCAAGAACCTATAAAATGGGAAATGATTCTAGGTGCTGGCGTTTGTTCAAAACATCCATATGTATCACAGAGTGCTTTATTTGCCTACAACATTTAGGAAAAATAAACACTAGAAAGAAGTCTCAATTAACCAAGCAAATACCCCAACACCATCACTAGTTTTCAAAGTAACTAAGAAAATATCTCTCCTCTGCTTCAATCAACACATTTAAAAAGGGATAATTCTTGATTCTGAATTCAGAATTATATCAAATAAAGTTACATTATATTAGGTATTCTACAAAACAGTTTTAGTTACAAGTTTTATTAATGTCTACAACTTTATAAAGTACAAAAACTAAAGCATAAGGAAGTTATTTTTCAAGGTGTTTCAATATTTCGGTTATTACTTCCATAACTGAGAAACATTTACTGGGAGCCCGTTTTGTACCAGGTACTGTTCTAAGGACTGGAGAAAAAAGAACCACATCCTCATGCAAGTTACTTGTGTTGATTATGTATGTAAAAGGATATCCATGTGTGTCCATGTCAAGAGATCATTAAGGTTTTGAAGTTACCTACAATTCTTGTGGAACCACAGTAGACTATAGAAATCCTTCACTCCACACGCTGTGTTAAAAGGGAATGTTCCACGGTATACCCTGAGAGTCACCAAACATCATCTATATCAGTCCATGGGGTTCTAGAATGCAGAGCATGACCAGCCTTTTGGCCAGAGTATGGGACACTTTGCAGATATTTTCTGAAATGGTGGAGAATGGTTCTGCATAAGAGGGCCAGGAAAAGATGAGTCCTTAAGTATTAAAAAGTCAACACATTTTATTAGATAGTAAAAGTTATCCTACTGATGATGGAGATGTTATTATTGGAAACGACACTTTCATTTACAGGATTTATAGGTATAGTTTGGATGTTGACTGTCCCCCAAAAGCCCATGGGTCAAGGGTGGTTTTAGTGGGATGTTGTAGAACTTTTAGAAAGTAAGGCTTTGTGAGAAGTCCTTAAATCACTAGGAGTGTGTCCTCAAAGGGAATTGGGGGACCCTGGCCATGTCTTCTTCATTTGTTTCTTGGCCATCAGGTGAGCAATTGTGCTCTACAACATGCTCCTGACCATTGCCATCTGGCATCTCTGCCAGAAGCCTGAAAGCAATGAGCCCACAAGATCACAGACTGGAACCTCTAAAACCAAAATATGCTTTTTCTCTTTATAAGTTAATTATGCCAGATATTTTGTTATAGCAATGGAAAGCTGACTAACACAGATCAAGGCCTTCCATGTTACAAGGGCAGAACCTTCCACTAGATAATAAAATTTATCCAATCTATGATGGAGACATTATTATAGGAAATGACAATTGTATTTACCGGGGATAGCCACAGTTCCATCTTCAAGATAAACATGACCCCAATTCTACTAACTGTCAATTATTCATCATTCACTGCAGAGGGGATTAACTAAATTAAAACAAAGAAGAAAGGAAGGGAGGGAGAGAAGGAGAGATGAAAATGGAGAAAGAAGAAAAACGAAGCTATTTTTTTTCTTTAAATCCAGCAATGGACTTCTAGTGATACGAAATATGAGGATGTTAAATTCTCATATATGTGAGACCCACTAACATCTTCAAACTGTCAGAAGTAACAGGACTAGAATTGGGAGACTTAAGCAGGCCTTGGTCTCATAGAAAACTCCCGAAAACACAAGCCTCCTGAGGCCTGTCAGTTCCCAGAATTCCCACTGTCCCTGTGATCAGGAGACTATGCAATTTCAATATTTCAGAACCAAAGATTTTTTTTTATTTTCAAAACTTCAACTATAAGCAAAATTAGGCTGTATGCATGTGCATCAAAGAGAAAGAAATTGACAACATTCCCTGATCTTTTCAGATTCAGATCCTGGGGATGTGGCAACACTGTAGTCTTTGACGAGACTCTTAATCACACACGTATGCCTCCAGTCTGCAATCAGCCCCCTGCCCCCCTTAAACACAACTAGGAGATGCTGTCACTTTTCATCAGGGCTCCATATGCTCAGTAAAGGCAGCCAAAAGATAAGCACTCCTGACCTGCATGAAAAAGAGTAGAGTGCTACATCTGGTTGCTTCTGGCAGCTTTCTTCAGTGTTTTCACAGTTCTGGCACGGTGGATCCAAAACTGGAGATGAAATCCAGGGTCTGGATCAGGGCAGCTCCCCAGGCTCCCCAACTCTGCAGGGACAAAATTGAGGCCGCTGCCAAACAAAGGCTCCTGGGACTCACACAGAGGTCTGAGTTTAGTAAGAAATTGCATAGTTCTGAATTTTTCAGCCCTCATGGGCTATCGATCACTGTCACACTTGCTTATTAACCTAGATGCTCCCTTCCTTTAAAAGGCTCTCAGCAAAGGATGATAGGAGTCCTTGGGAGGCTACTTCTGGATGTACTCTAACAATATGTGTCATTTATTGAACATTTGCTCTCTACTGGGCATTTACTAAATATACATTTCCTATTTAATCTTTACACCATTTAAAAGCAGATATCAATCCCATTTTATAGATTAGAACACTCGGGCTTAAAAAGGACAAATCATTTTCCCAGGGTCGTACTGCTGGTAAGAGTCTTGGGATGTGTTCTTCCCAAAGTCCTGCTTGGAACAACACTCTCCACTGGGAGGAGGAGCGGCACCACTGGTCTGCGGGGCCCTGGGTTTGCAGTCAGAAGCCTTCCCTGGGCTAGTGGCGTGATCTTAACTGATCTTAAGAACCTCTCCAAGCCTCTCACTTCATCTTCCATGTGAGAATAGTCATTTCTAGCCTGCCTTTCTCCAGGAATTGGAGACAGCGTTGACACCTGTTGTTGAGTTCCAACAGGTTCACTTCTCTTGGACAAACTTCCTTATCCATCTTTTCAAGGTCTGAAACAAGATGTAGAGTAAGAAGAGGTGCGGATAAAAGAGGTCTAAAACTAAAATTAGGAGTTACATTGATTCTCATATTTTTAATTGTCTTTGTGTACCTGGGGAAACAGGGATTCTAATGTTTGATGATGAATTTTATTAACAGTAAAAACTATTAGACATGAAATCAAGCAATCAAAATAGGGGACCATATAGTATGTACTTAGTAAATAACTAAAAGAAAGTCAGAAGACGGGTAAGCAGGAAGTAGACAATACAGGAATTTTCTCTGGCTCTTGTTTAATAATTAGCTCATTGGTATTTCATTTCCTATGTGTTTGGCTAATTGGTTCTTTGAGTCTTTAGCAAATTAATTTGGTCAAAGTTATTTAATTTCGTTCTCAATGAATAAAGAACTGAAAAGGAGTAACAATTCTTGTGACAATGCAATGAAATGTACTGACAAATAGGCTTAGCAAACCATAACATTTTGGAGTTTGAATAGGCCTATGATTTTTCTCAACTGAAGCATCATACTGGGGTGGGCCCTCTGTTTTCTTGAAACTCCAAATTGCCGGCCTAAAGAAATCCCAGGCAGAGCAAACACCTACATGCATGGACCGACTCCCACAGAAGTGAAAGAAAAATGATGATGCAAATAGTAGCTAGCACTCTAACCACTGAGCTAAATCCCCAGTGAGTGCCTGTGTTTATTTTGTTGCAAAATACAAATATCAGGAACCTCTCTGTCTCTTTCTCTACTTTCCACAGGTCTGTAGGGACAAGAGGCTGGCTCCAGGTGGGGACCACAGAAACAGCAGCAGCACATGTAGATCGTGCCTCCTTGTCACTCCGCAAGACTGCTCACATCCTTCCACTCCCGCCCACAGGTCCCCCAACAGAGACTCCACAACTAATCTTGAACATGCATGAAAATTAACCTAGGATACACCCGGAAAATCCACACACAGTCAGAAATGGGGGAGAGGGCTGTGAGAAAAACTGGGGGAGGAAGGTAGCTCATATCTGAGATCTCCCTTCTCCGCTATCCTAACCCAATCCTGTTGAAAGTGTTCACTATAACATAGTGTTCGGATACAAAATGTTTGGCTTAAAGAATCAGAGGACTTTGGGTGAAAAGTGTTACATTGTCAAGAAACCATTCATTT
Organism: Hystrix cristata; assembly: GCA_004026905.1. Lineage (NCBI taxonomy): Eukaryota > Metazoa > Chordata > Mammalia > Rodentia > Hystricidae > Hystrix > Hystrix cristata. The sequence goes on along the minus strand of PVJO010018961.1, from coordinate 16,198 downwards.
CCAATTGAGACAGCATTTCCAAGAGAAGCCAGGCACAGGATCAGAGCCCAGTAATACTTATCAGTACTAGTTTATTTCCAAAGGTAAACACAAAAGGTTTTGATTAGCCCTCCCAAGCAGAAGCAGGTGGAGTTTGAAGCTATGTCATGCCCCCAAATAACCAGAATATAAGAATCTCGAAGAGCTCCCTATAAACGTGTTTTTTTTTAAACCTGGAAGAAAAAAACTACTACAACTTTCTTGGAACATAGGATATGGGGGGTTATATAAGAAGCTGCATTCCAAATGTTGGACTCAATAAAAGCAATTGAAATTGATTTGGAATATGGTTAAACTGCTTTACCCAATGACTACTAATAAATAAGATCTTTCATTAGTTGGCAGGAAGACAGTTGCTACTGGCCCATTTGATTCTTCTGAAAATGATGAAGACTCACATGCATTTTTTTTTTTACCAGATAAAATCTCTCCCAAAGTATCGTTTCTGGAATCAGAAATCGCCCTTCACTGTCACACTTTTCCTTTCTAGGCCGAATAGTCTCCTTTCACCTGTTCCAGAAGTGTTTATTTTGAACCTCTTTTATCAAAACTTCAATGACCACGCAGAGTTTACAAATCTCGTAGTAAATCAGAAATCATTAATTAAGAGAGAAGAGAATGAGAAATTAAATTATTCATGCAGGGTACACTAAGTAACCTACATTTTAAACCTAAAATAACCAGGTCTCCTCATTATTCTGAGAAGTTTTATAGACGATTTAACCAACTGAATTTAAAGGGCCCTACATCTTAGCAGCAAGAAAAAACAAAAATAAAAACAAACAAACAAAAAAACTCAAGTCTGTTTATCCCTAATTTAGAAACTACCGTAACCCTCCCTCTCCACAGAAGGGCTGGGACGTCGTGCAGGTTCCCAAACTCGACGGAGACAGCACTTGGACTCAGGCCCCACCTACAGGTCCCACCCAACGCTCAGCACCAGCAAGGCCACACACACCTTACCAATGTCCCATTCTCCTCTCCTCTCCTCCCAGGACCCGGGCCCAGCAAAGCGTTATTTCACTGAGACCAAAGATCAAACAGACCCTTAAAAAGAGGGAGAGCGGGCTGGCATTATATAACAATGTACATCAGATAAGGCTTCTAGAAAACGAAAGTAGCCAGAGGAGGGGTAAGGCAGGGAAGGGGAGCGTCGGGGAGTTGTCGCCGCCACTTACTCGAAGGCAAAGAAGAGTCCGCTAGTGACCAGGATGAGGATGAGCGTCAGGTAGAAGACGCCCGTCTGCCGGGCCATCATGATCCTCCCGTTGCAAAAGAACTTGTTTCTTCCCGGGAACACCTCCCATTTCCTCCGGGCCGCAATTTTCTTCTTCTTGTGGGGCGACTCCATGGGGGAGGAACTGTGGGTGCTGATCTGACTGTACTCGCAGTCTTTCATGGGCCCGCCGCCGCCGGGAGGCATCCACGAGGGCAGCCGGCTGGGGGCGCACACCCCCAGAAGCCCCCCGGCCGCGCGGGCCCCACCGAGCCACGACCGCCCCCCGAGCCGCGGCGCCGCGGCCCCTACAAGGGCTCCCGGCTCGGCGACAACTTTGCCGAGGACACCCAGGTTAATCTCTTGGGGAATCCAACTGTCATAGCAGAATCCGCTTTCGAGAGGGACGTCGCTCGCTCGCACCCCGCGGCAGCGGTCCTCCGTCGCTTCCAGCCGGCGTCCCGGGGCTCCGGGGCCCCGCGGGACGCGGGGGACAGCCCGGCCGATCCCCGGTGACCGTGCGTCCAGCCGCGCGCTTGGCCCAGCCGCCCCCGAGCCCCCGGCCGCGCCTCCGCTCCGGCCTGCGGATCTTCGAGCGCTGCTCCCCGAGGGGACACGAGGCGGCGGCTCCGGCGCCGGCTTCCTCGGAAGCCACTTCTACGCCTCGGCCAGGTGACTCTCCTCCTTCCTCCCGGTGACGGATTCTCCCAGGAGACAGAGCTGCAAACTGGGCGGCAGCTCGCGGTACCGGCAAGCCCTCTCAGGGGTGGGGACAGCCACACACGTTATTCGGGCAGGAACGGCCCGGCTAGAGTCAGGCAGCTGCTCGCGCTGCAACCCCGCTTCGCCGCGCCTGGCAGCCGAGCCGAGTCCCCGGCCCTCGCGCGGGATTCCGGGCCAAGGGTGGCGGCGGCGGCGGCTACCGGGCTACGCGGCAGGGATCTCCGTCGCCTCCTCCTGCCCAAAGGAGCCACCCGGCGCGAGCAAGGCCGCCGAAGGGCCGCGGGGACACAGCCACAGACACTTGTTTGCAAGGCTCAGCCCCGGCGTGCGCGGCGTTAGGAGCGGTTCCGCCTCCTCACAGCCGGGTGGGCGGTGGCACCCGCGCCTCGCCAACCGGGCTCCTCCTCTTGCTCCTCCTCCCTGCCGGCTGAGCCCTGACACCCGCCCCGAGGGGTCCCCGCCCCAGTCCCCTCCCGCCGGGGTTTGACTCCGGGAAAGGTGCTGCGCTTTGGGTGGCATCGCCCTGGGAGCGATTGGGTCTTCCCGCCGCGCCGTGCGCCCTCGCGGACTTCGGTCCGCCTGCCGGCTTCTGCACGGGCTTACTGCCCGCAACAGCGGCTGTATCGGGACACGCACATTCATTCACACAGCAGCTAGCAAACCTATTCTTGCGACTCGCGGAGACACGAGGAGCCACAGCGCGGAGAGGTGACTCTCCTCGGCCTGCCCGCTGCGCTTGCTCTTCCTGTCTAGCGAGGCGCGCGGTAGAGCCACCGGGGTAGTCTGCGGATGCCCCGGGCATGGAGGGGTGGGGGTGTCTGGTGACAGGATGCGGAGGGGCGGCCCGAGGCAGATCTGTGTCCTGGACCGGGGTGCGGGTGGGGCCCTTGGGGCCCAGCTTCCAAGCTAGAAGGAAAGGAGAGGAGGGCGGAGTGGTCTGGGTCCCCTTCAACCCCAGCCCGGTCTCTCCAGAGCAAAAGCCCCTTGGCGGCCAGGCTGTTTGGGTAGCTGCCTCCTGGTCCCTTTCTTTCTCCACTTTTCGCCTGTAGGCGCTCACAATCTGCTTGTTTCATTTCTCCCTACCGAGAGGACGCCTCGGCAGCAGAAGGACTGCTCGCGCCTGTCCGCTCCGCCCGCGCCTTCCTCCGGGTCCGCCTGACAGTCCGGCGAACCCGCGGCGCAGCCCCCTGCTCTCCCTAGCCCGAGGCGCCTGCGCGTTCGTGGCTTTGCCCCGGGGTCGCAGCCTTCACTAAGGTGGGCACAGCCTGGTGGCTTCGGAGAGCAAAGGCAGCTGTGCGGGGATACTCGTTTTTCCGAGCCGCGCTTCCCTCTCGCGACCCACTGGGATATGTAGTTCTTGCTCTCTCCGTCCCGCTCGAAGAGGAAACACGGGCTGGTGACCTAAAAACTACAAGTCCCCTCATGCCTTGCGATTAGGGCCGGAGAGGCGTGGTGCTGAGCGTCCCGTTGTACCGTGGTTGGAGACGAAAACCAACAAAGGGTATGGTGGGGAAGAGTACCTTTGTGCTAGGCTGTTTGCACGAAACACACATGCACTACCCTACCAGGGACTATCTTTCCCAGCTCAGAGGAACTGTTTGCCCAACGTCCCAGAGCTTTGAGTAGTTCCTTTACGGTGAGCCGTGTCAAGGAAATGAGATTGGCTGTCCAAAAGAAAAAGAAATGGAGCCGGTTGGGAAGTTTCCTGTAGTGACGAGAAAGTGTTGAGAATTGCAGTTTAGAGTATAACAAGAAATTAGAAAGAATTATGAATTGAAATGGAAAAGAGGTTCATCGCAAAGCAAGTTAGGGTCTGGGGGGAATGGATAGGGTCTTAAACACACGCTCAGGATTAGTTTTAAATTGTTTCAGATACTATACAACAGACAAGCAGATGGGACAAGTTTGTTACTGCACTGTTATTAAAGATCCAAATGGCGAGCTTCTGACATTTCCAGTGAAGCAAGCTCTCTGAGGTTTTCCTCTCCTCTGGGTGACTGAATCAACGAGATGGTACTCTATATGTTGCAAGTACCTTCCCTCTGGGTGTCCAGTTAATATAATAAATCCCCTGTGTTGATGGTTTTAAATAGACTCCCACTCTCGGGGGTCGAACTATCAGCTCAGCAGTAAAGGACTTGCCTAGCATGCATTGTTAGGTTTACGCGGCGGGAGGGGGAAGGGAAAAGGCTGAAGACGCTCGCCGTGGGAGAAAGCTTTATTAAGGTGTTACAGCTTCCCCGCCTCACTCGAGTGAGAGTGGACTTTTATCCCTTAGCCGCCCCCCCTTTCGTGACGTTGGAGGTTCGAAAAGTACGCGTTTAGGATTGGTCCTTTCTGTATGGGGTGGTTGGGTGGTGGGTAACACCCCTGGGCAAATTGGCGCGACGGACCTAATTGGGGACTCTAGTCAGGGGGAGGGGCCATTGTTTCGGCGGGAGATTCTGGCATAGAGACGGGGGAAGGGGGCTTAACCAGCAACGGCCATTTTGGCATCTGGGGAGGGTCATCCTAACATGCATGAGGACCTGAGTTCAATCCCCACAACTGCCCCTAAAAAGAAAGAGATTCCCACCCTTGTCCTCCAACTGAGTTTTCAGACATCATTGTACATGCTCTTTAAAAGTCCTCATGTGTTAGAGATACACATTAAGGCATTTGAAAGTGAAAAAACATTAAGTCTGGCCACCTACCTCCCAAAGACACGAGGCTATAGAGGAAACAATACTGGAAACTATTGAAAATAATTGACACCAGGTGATGTAGCTGTATTTAATCCTGTATTGCTGCAAATTACCACAAAAATAGTGGCTTTAAAACAACACAGATGGAAGTTTTTCGCTTTTGAATGCTCCCTACTGGTTGAGTAGCTATCTATCATCTCTCTTTTCTCCCCTTTTCCACCATTTTCAAATAAACTGTCTTTTCTTAGTTAAAAAAAAAACAAACACCCAGATATATCTCACAGTTTTTGTGACTGAGATGTACCTACACTTTAGGTCCTCTGCTTAGGGTCTTACATCTACCACCATGGTGTGTCTTCCATACTGGCTTCCATACTTCTTCAGTGTTACAGCTGAGATCTAAATGAATCCCAAAGCCTCCTGTGTGGAAGGTGATCAGACTGTGGGGGTGATACAGCTGGGTTGCTGTTAGGAGACAGGCTCTGGTCTAAGGAGACTAGTCAAAGGGGGCCTGGCCTGGAAGAGTTTATCTGCACAAGGGCTCCTCTCCTCTCTGCTTCCCAAGCACCAGGAGATGAGCAACATTCCCCCCTCCCCCATGCCTGTATGCCGTGCCCTTCTGCCTTAGAGCAAGCCCACTGTAGACTGAAACCTGAGCTAAAATAAACCTCTCCTTTAGATTGTGGTTATCTGGTTTTGTGTCTCAGCAATGAGGAAAATGACTGAGACACTCAGGTAACTGGTAGAATTCATTTCCTTGCAGTTGTAGGACTGAGCACCCAGCTTCTTCCTGGCTGCTGACTAGACACTCCACAGCTCCAAGCGGGCACCTGCAGTTCCCAGAGGGCATCTGTAGTGCATTGTCACCTGGGCTTTCCCAGCATGGCCACTGACTTCACGAAGCCAGCAAGGAGATTGCGCCAGCAGGACAAACTCTGATGCAGCATAACCACACAGGGGCCGCATCAAATATGCACATCTTATTGGCCAGGAAGCTAATCATGGGTTTCACACAGGCTCCAGGCAAGCAGATTATACAGGGCACGGACAATAGAGTAAGTCTGTCCTCCCCAGTGAACAAGAGGGCCCATTATTGCCATTCTTATCCATTGCACCTACCTATGCTTATGTTTGGATTTTTCATAATAAAAATAAGTAAATTATTTATTTTAAATTTTATGTATGCTAGGCTGAAGCAGGAGACTGAAGCAGAAGGCTCACAAGTTAGAGCCCGGCCTCAGCAACTTAGTAAGACCCCGTCTTTAAAAAGTAATTTAAAAGGGCTAGAGATACAGTTCAGTGGGAAACCCATGATTTCAATCCCCAGTACCACACACACACACAAAAGTTCAAGGCCAGCCCAGGCAGCTGAGCAAGACACTGTCTCTGTTTTAAAAGAAAATTTTTTTAATGGAGAAATAGCCTAATACTCCCTAGATTCAATCTGCAGTACTTTCAAAAACATAAATACATAAATTTTCTACAGCAAAAGGGATTTGCCCATGTGATTTCTACACATGCTCTGCTACAGTTGTTTATACCTGTCTTCCTGGGTTTGCATATTTCTTCCCAGTCCATGTACACTAAGACCCTAATTGTTAATTAATAATTAATTAATAATTGCCATACCTAGACCTATGACAGTTGCTTGTGTGAATGATTCAGACCTGAAGAAGTTCACGAGAATTGTCATGGGTTTTAGTTCACCACCTTAAACATTCTGTACAAGGGATGGTGGAGTTCTTCCATTCAATCATTTCACCACTACGTACTCTTTCAGCAGCAGGGATATGAAAGGATCCAAGATAGAAGTTTCTTCTAGAGGAGGGGGTAGGAGAGAAACAGAGGGAGCAAACAATAATGAAATGACTAAATAATAAGACACATTCAGAGAGCAATGACACAGAAAGCACAAAGCCAGGTGGTAGGATACAGAGACAGGTGAGATGAGAGACCCCTGTGGAGACGTTGGAGTAGGGACAAAAATAAAGAGAAACATCAAGTGCAAAGGCCACCAGGCAGAACAAGCCTGGAAAGTTCTAGGGGTGCAAAGACAACATCTGCTGGAATACAGCAAGAGTCAGGAAGAGTGGTGAGAGGTAGGACTGGGAGAAAGTGAGACAGCTGGAATTGCTCTTGTGTGCACTGAGAAGACAGTTACTCTGTAACCAACATTGATTCAACTGCACAGAGGTCAGAAAAAAGTAATATATACATTCCAAATTTCCAAGCTAGAAGGACCTCAGTGTAGCTAGAATTATAGACCAAAGCACTTATTTCCCATTCAAGGAAACTGAGGCCTGGAAATTTCGTTGAGAATGCTAAATCCCCAACCCCCGAAATAACAAATAATCCAGAAATGCATCTTGATTGGAGCTGTAGAAAATTGATAACAAATAATTACTCAGTGACTGTAATGTGCAAGGCAGTATGATGACGTTCAGTGTGATAGAGAAACAACAGTCTAGCTTGGAAAACAAGATGGAGACACTTGAAAAATTAAATAAGATTACAAAAATATCTTCTCTCAAGTCTTGTCTTTTATTAAGCAATATCCTGCTTCTTAAATGTTTAACTCAGAGGATCTGAATCTATCCATTAGATTTAGAGGACTACCTGATGAAGCAGGAATTATCTTTATTTCACACAGGATCAAGTGAAGATCAGAGAAGTTAGGAGATTCACAGTCAGTAACAGAGTTGAGATCCGAGGCAGATCAGAATGTTTGATTCCAACTTCTCTGTTCTAATTCACTTCACAACAAAAAGAATACGCATGTCTGATTAACTACCAACTGAGGAAAGAGAGAATCTGAATTTCAGAGAGTGTAACTCTGAGGGTCAGACTGTAGCAAAGTGTGTCTGATTGTGACTGTTTGGACAGGCAGGGGGAAAAAAGGGATTAGAATCACAGGGGAAAGGTGGTAGGTAGAGAAAAGTAGGTAAATTGGTGGGAAAACACACCATGTTCCTATCTGGATTATCATCTACAAGGATCAAAGTGCAGGTGTATTTGGGAGGGGATTTCAGAAAATAGCACTAGGAATAATAGACAGTGAGATACAGAGGGAAAAGAAACAAGACATACATTATGAACCAAGCTATACTATGCGCCACTGAGGCACAGACCTTCCCAGGAACTGTAGGAAGTATTATCCAACCTGTCTCAGAGTTGTCCTTGGGAGGGACAAAGAAGCTGAAATTTACCCACCATCTATGATTAGTTGAGATCTCCTCCTGAAAGCATTAACTCTTTACATTTTTACTACCTCCCTACAGCAAAGCTACCATTGCTATCACAGCTATTCGCACTTAGAACAACTAGCTGCCCATCCTTGACTGTTGCTGTCTTCAATGTCAGTGTACTCTTCTGTTCTTGTCTGACTCAGAGGAACCACTGACTACAGTGGTTATGTTGTAAACAAAATTAGAACTTTATTCCTTTCATCTGAGCAGCTCAAAGCATTCCACAAACCTACCTCATTAGTTCTCAGAATGCCTCCAGCAGCCGGGGCGGTGGGGAGGATGGTCCCATCCACCCCAAAAGGGAAGACATTCAGATTCTGGGGCAATATATGATTTCTATAGCTTTCAGGGTTGGGGTGAGCACACACTCCATGCAGGCAAAGTACATACAGGTCACAGAGGTATAATCCTAGAAGAACTCTGAAATTGACAGAAGGGTTTTCATCTCAGAGTTCTAGCATAACAAGAAGTAGCTGTGGAATCTCCTATTACAAACAAAATTCTCCAGAAAAATCAGACACCTTAATTCTTTCCAGTCTAAAGAATTTGCCCACATTTTTTATCCTTTATTATTTGTAGTGCTAGAGATTAAACCCAGAACCTCACAAATGTTAAGCATGTATTCTACAACTGAATTACATCCCTGGCCCTATAAAGTGTGGTTACCATCATTTATTTTTCTTGCCTGGGGGATGGAGCCTTAGCCTTCTGAAAGCTAAGCACATGCTCTAACCCTTAGCTGCATAATGCACCCCCAGCCAGTTTGCTCACATTTTTGTGTACCTGCCGCATCTCAGAATACCTCGTGTCAAAACACGAGATGCTTAAAGTAATAAACTCCACATGGTGAGAGAGACAGTAACAGAAATAGAGATAAGGTTGAAAATATATAATTTAAATTTTCCTAGAATTTCCAAGTGATTTTTTCTTTTTTTTAACATGAAAATACTACTTCTTAGTATATTTACTTTAAATACTTGTATATTGAAGAAATCATACCACACAGAAATATGAAAAATGTAAAATCATTCAAATTCTCATCACCTTGAAATAAGAATCATTAACATTTTGTTGGTCATCATGCTATAATTCATTTTACATATATATATATCTATATCATTTAACAAAAATGTATTCAAACCATCCATTTTATTTTCATCCTATATGCCATTTTCTCACTGTCTAAAGTTTATTTGGTGTTTTAGTTAGTGGACAATTGGATAGTTGGTTGCATTGTTTATATGTAGATTATGGAATGATGTATTCTACTAATACATGGAATACAAAATAAGATCTTTTGGAACAGTTATGCACAAGACACGTAATATTGGATTTATACCTAGTTGGACTAGGCATGTTTGGTGAAGGAACCAGAAGTTCTATAACACACAGTAAACACTCATCTGGTTTGAAAAGCAAATGGAATGTGAGCTACGTTACCAAAGATGCCCCACTCACCAGTTTAGGATGACACAAGTTTAGTACCATCCAGTATCAGGGTATAGATATCTGGGTTTATGAACCATTAATACTTCTAACTTCAGGAAATTTACATTTTACCCAGGCTGTCTTAATCAGAGATCAGGTTTAAAAAATATATATATATATCATATGCTTTTTGGGGGGTGGGGGCTGCCGGGGATCGAACTCAGGGCCTTGTGCTTGCTAGGCAAGAGTGCTAACACTGAGCTAAACCCCCAACCCCAATATGGTATGCTTTAAAAAAAAATTGTGACATTCCTCCCCTTAATTTCCTACCCCACTCTTCCCCAAGTAACCACTGTTAATGAGTTGCTGAACCCATCCCTCTCCAGGTTCATATAATTACGAGCAAACATATACACACATAAATGTGTATAATACTTTCATCAAGTGTTCTAATAATGTCCTTTATAGTTCATTTTCCCACCTTGGGATCTAGTCCAGGGTCATGCATGGCAATTAGCAGTCAGGCCTAAATCTCCTTTAATGTGGAACAGTCCCACCTCCTTACTTTGAGTTTCTTGATCTTAAAGTTGTAGAAAATCATAGGCCACTTAGACTGTCTCTTGCTTTGAGTTTATTTGATGTTTCTTCACAATCGAATTCACTAGGTCCCAGCTACACGCGGACAGCAGTGATACAAATCAGAAGACACCGATCCTGGGCTGCGTTGATGAAACTGTGGTATGCCCACTGCTTCGGAGCCTCCTATTCCTCAAACAAGGGTGAGTGCACTTGAAGAGGCATGCCCATGTTCTCTCCAGCTGCCGAAGCTGGGTAAATGTGGAATATGCCTCAAACCCAAGCCAAAACGGCACCCAAAATACACTTACTCATTGACAAGCCAAAAAAGATGAGGTCTGTTTTCAACAAACAAATATTACCGAGAGACACAAAGGCCCCACAACTATTCTGTTGATTTGCTGTAAAATGTGCAACAGAGCAATGCACATGACGATAAAAAGGGAAGCTTCCTAAGAGCCGAACGATTCTGCAGCTGCTAAGATTAAGCCCAGCAGGGAGAGAGCAGCAGTAAGGTTGTAAGGTCTGCAAATCCTGTTCCAAGGGGAGGGAGCTCAGCACTGCTTCTCCTCCCACCCACATCTGCACAGTCAGCATCTGCTTGCTCCCCAAAGGACAGGAGCAGAACAAAGAAACACTTCTTCCTTCTAGAAACGGAGCTTAGTCGACGAGAATCCCCAGAGAATCCAAGGTAGATTTCAGAATGTCTGGTCTCCTCTGCGAAGAATGGATTTTAAGAAAAATCTCTGGCTCCCTCTGAATTAAAGCTAGTCAGTAAAACAACTTATTCCGTGTATTTATTCCATGAGCACATGGAAACAAGGTCTAAGGGCTACTTTTACTTGGCAGCTTGTTGGCACTTCGGGGGGAGAAAACCTCATTGAGATGAACAACTGAAAAGGCCTTCCTTAAAGGTTGGCTGTGAATAAAAAAGTATTGACGGTGCCTTGGAAATAATAAATTCATATGTTGGTGTGAATTGTATTTTTATTATTTTTCCCTTTCTAGTTATCAGTTTTCACTATTTATAATATTTTCTATGAAAAGGAAATTGAGATTTTAATGAGAGTCTGCCGACTCATGAGGATTTCTTGGGGGGCGGTTTCAAGAGCCCAATTACTAAATTCAGAGAAAAATGCATGTGGCCTTGTTCTCCCACAAATATCTGTAAAATCTGAAGAGTTTTCCTATTTAGGGTATGAAAATATAAAAATTTTAAAAATCAGAGATATCTGTAATTATAGATTATTTGATAAGAGGAATAATTGTGGCATTTGCTTTATTTTCTGCCTGTTGTATATCATCCAACAGCAGTTGACTCATACACTGTATACAGTTTTCAGACTGTGGAGGGAGAAACAAGTGAGGTGCCAGTCACCGTCAGTGCATGCGGGGAAATTTGAACACCAGATTTTTATAAGTGTCCTGTGGATTTATCCTCAGTTGTGCTCTACCAGACAAACTACTATATCTAGTGCAGCCTTTTCTTCCATGGATTGAGGAGTTTCCTCAGGCCACACCCTTTCCAGGAGGCTCATCCTGATGTTCATCCAGTGTTCTCTACCTCTGGTTCTCAGACTCTCCAACCAGAGGGAAAGGGCCTCCCGCTGGCTTCCTGTCCAGCTGCTGAGATGGTGTGCAGCCAGCTCTTATCTTTGAATCTCGGCAATGTGCTCTAGAAGGAATAGAAGTTGGCAATTAAGTTGAAATTGGAAGGGGGCAGTGCAGACCAGAAGAAAAAGAGACAGAAGAAGCCTAAAGGACATGAACAAGGTAAGGTCTAAACCTTAAAAGCATTGGGTACCAAAGTAAATTTGGATAATATTAGTGAACTGCATCCATCCCTAGAGTCTGGGCATATGCTATCGACTGTGGGAACACAGAGATATGTAAGAACCAGTCTCTGACATTAACAGTAGTGACATCAATACACATGACGACTCTCTACAGGCAGAGAGGAGTAAGTCCCACAAGAACATGTGCATACAACAGAGCAGAAGGTCACAGGTGAAGGATGACAGCTCGTGGACAGTTTCAGAGGGGAGCATGGATTTGGTCCGGGTCCTTACTGAAACTCTACTTATCATCCATCCAAGAGATGAGGATTAAATTCCAAAACTGAGGATAAAAGACAACTCGCATGGTAATGTTTAAACATTTGAAAAGCTGGTTTAAATAACCATGAACGTACACTTGCTTTGAAAAATATACATGCGATGGGGATGGAGCCATGTTCCCCCTTAGACTGAAGGGAGCCATGCCCGCTGTGGACTAGACAAAGCCAGGCTGTTGGCCCCCGACTAACTCCGCATCTGTGGATTCCTCACCCTGGCCGTGGCCACCTCCCAATTCCTAGCTGGCTCTGCCTTTTGTTTCACCTTGCACAGGGCAGAGAGGTGCTAACTAACCAACCTGATCATGGACAAGACCAAGACTTGGGAACAGAATAGGAGACAATGTAGCAAACTACCACCCCCAGTGGGTTGACACAACTCCAGGATACAACCATATATCAACTACAGGCTGGCTCTACGTTTTGCTTTCCCTTGTCACAGGGCAGCGTAGGCAGTAACTAACTGACCACCCTGATCCTGGACGTGGCCAATGCCCAAGGAAAGAAGCCAGGATAATATAGTTGTTGCTAATAACTGGTATTCTCTGAATGCCAATATCTAGTCTGCCTTTGTGTCATTAACAATAATGTGGTCCGTTCCTGGAGAACTGGGTACTAGGCCAAATATGTTAGTCTCTCCTCCCAAATAATCAGAAGTAACTGGCCCCTGGGATAAAGGCAAAGGTCAATAGTTAGTTATGCCCAGAGGGCATCACAGAAGAGAAGAAATCAACTAAAGAGGTCTTCTTACTAGCAGCAAAGTTTTCCACTACAGATTTTCCTCATTTAACACCCTACCTGTTTAACGACTGTTCAAACTTACTACTGAGGCACGAGGTTGGGACTTATGACCTACTGCTTGGGCTTATGACCCATTTTTTTGTACAATTCTGTTTGTCTGTTTATAGAGCCTCCATGTATTTTTTTTTGTACAGTACACCTTGTTTATGCAGTACTGTAATTTCTGCCCATTGTAATATACAGTAGAGTATTGTAGTTTTATGTTCTGTTATAATTATAGTACAGTACTGCATGTTAGAGTTATGCAGATAAAAGCAAAGTCATCAAGTTGGAGTTTTCTTTGGGCATTTCTTTATTGAATATTGTAATGTACATACTATATACAATTCTTCATTTAGCAACCTATTCATTTAATGACCACCTAGTCACAGTAGTGGAATCAGTTGGTGAACAAGGAATATCTGTGTAATCAAACTGCATGCCTCAGCATGAAAAAGAAAAATAAATAGAAACATGAGAAGAAAAGGCAACAAAATGTCTCTAAGAACTCCTAACTCCCCCAAAGCTGATTCATGGGGCGCTGAAGGGGAGGGAATCAAAAGCCATACTGAAGAATTATTCAAAATGATATAAAAAAGATAACAAAACAGATCAATAAGGCACTCAGCAAGCTCAAAGAAGATATAACTAAACAGATAATGGGGCTAATAAATAAAATGATCAGCAAGTCTACAGAAGACGCCAATAAAAATCTATCTGAGTTTAACAAAATGACACAAAACATGAATGATGAGCACAGAAAAAAATTGGAGTCCATAAAAGGGTACCAAACAGAAATTCAGGAGATGAAAAATTCCATCAAAAACACGGGGAGCAGAAATGACCAACCTGAGGATTTAATGCGACCCCGATCAAAATACCAACAGCATTCTTCACAGAACTGGAGAAAACAATCTTAAAATTCATATGGAACCAGAAGAGACCCAAAATAGCAAAAGCAATCCTGAGTGAAAAGAGCAAAGCAGGAGGCATCACCATCCTGGACCTGAAGTTATGTTACAAAGCTACTATGCCAACGAGAGCAAGGTACTTGCACGAAAACAGACATGAGGGTCAATGGAACAGAACAAAGGAAACAACTCCAAGCACATTCCACTATTTGGTCTTTGACAAAGGGACCCAAAACATACACTAGAGGAAAGATAGCCTCTTTAATGAGTGGTGCTTGTAAAACTGGCCTATAAACACATGAAGAAAATGTTCAATATTGCTGGCCATTGGTGAAATGCAAATTAAAACAACAATGCGATTTCATCTTACCCTAGAAAGAATGGCTATCATCAAGTAATCAAATAATAAATGTTGGTGAGGCTGCAGGGGAAAAAAGGAACACTTTCTCCTTGCTGGTAGGAATGTAAACTAGTACAACTGCTATGGAAATCAGAGATTCCTCCAATATGGAGATTCCTCAAAAATCTAAAACTAGAAATTTCATTTAACCTAGCTATTTCCCTTCTAGTAGGTATCTTCCCAAAACAGTTAAAGACATCATATTATGCTGATACACGTGTACCAATGTTTATAGCAGCACAAGTCATAATAGCTAAATCTTGGACGCAGCCTATATATCCATCAACAGATAAATGAATAAAGAATATACGATATTTACACACAATGGCATACTACTTAACCACAAAAAAGGATAAACTCCAATCATTTGTAGGACTCCAAACATTTGTAGGAAAATAGATGCACCTTGAAACCGTAATATTAAGTGAAATAAATCAAACACACAAACTTAATTATTGCGTACTTTCTCTTGTATGAGAAACCCAAAATATAAATAAAGAGAAAAATAAAAGACAGATAATAGGAATAGGGAGAGAGATCTTTCTCAAATGAGAAGGGGATCAAACAACGAAGGGAGGGGACAGGGAGTGAAGGGGAAGGGAAGAAAAAAAGAATTAAGATGAAGTATGTACAGGTACCAACTCTCCTCAAAGAATGTAGTAATTTTGTACTGCACACATGTACTAATAAGAAAACAAAAAAGTATGTGTGCCATGTGCTGAATTGTGCCTCACTACCAACAAGTTCATATGTCAAAGTCAATAATCTTAGGAGCTCCAAATGAGAATGTATTTGGAAAGAGGGTCTTTAAAGAGGATAGACCTTAATCACAGGCCCATATGTAGACACAAGGAGAAAACAGTCACTACAAACCAAGGAGAGATTATCAGAAGAAACCAATCCTGGTGACACACTTTGATCTCAGACTTTTAGTCTCTAGACTTGTGAGAAAATAAATTTTGTTGTTTAAGCCACCCAATCCATGAAACTTTGTTAAAGCAGCCCTAGCAAACAAATACAGCATGATACACTGAAAATGAAAGCCAAAATCCTGCTTTGACTTATAAATATATTCAAACCATGTTACCGAATTTTTAAAAAGCAAGATACCACACATGTATAGAATGATCTAATTTTTATAAAATTATGCAACTGCATGCATAAATATAGATAGAAAGAAACAAATATTTATGTCCAGAATTCTGTGTGTGTGTGTGCGTGTGTGTGTGTGTGTGTGTGTGTGTGTGTGTGTGTGTGTTTCTTTTTATTTCATTTTCCTGCCTTGGCCCATTATTTTAACAAAGCCTGTGAGTGGGCAGATTCAAGCGGGAATAAATATATAGAACAAGAAAAGAATGCAGCGCAGGGCAGAACCTTGGGGAATGCTGATATTTAAGAGACATAAGGTGGGAGCTAGCAAAGGCAACATAGAAGGACTAGTCAGAGAGGAGAAAAAGCCAAAGTATAATTCCAAAGAAGCCAGTAAAGGGCAAGATTTTAAAAGGAGGAGGGTGTAGTGTTTAACACCACAGAGAAGAGCTACATGGTTATCTGGCAAGAGAATGTTGCGTGTGGAAACTAAGAGGTCATGCTGTTCTCTGAAAGCATTTGAAGGACTGGGAAGGCCAGTTTGAAGTGTTTGTGGGAAGACTGGGCAGTAAGGAAAGCCATAAATAAGGGAAAGAATTAGAGTCCTTCAGGTACAGAAGCAGATTGTCATCATTGTACTCAGAATAGCCTGAGCACAAACCCAAGCATGTTGAGATGACAGTTACCCTAGAAACCCCAGAAGAGTACCTTAGCAACGTGTACCAAGCTGCTCTGTTCTGCACTGTACCAAAGATGTTCTTGGACCCATTCGAATGGGATCTGTCAACTAGCCTGTAGTCTTTGCTTAATGGGAAAGACGTTTCTATAAACCTGAGGCCTTGACAATAAAATCACTTAGCAGCCCTTCCACAACGACAGAAATGATGGCAGAAACCAGCATCATTTGCTATTGGAAAGCTTCCTAATGTGACAAGAAAGAAAGTCATTTGACAACTGGGGAACATGCTTTCTGGTCTAGTTTTTTTTTTTTTTT
>PVJO010018960.1:0-35416 GCA_004026905.1 Hystrix cristata | reverse complement strand
GGAAGTAAGTCAACCTGTCCTCGTCTTAAACAACAGTCATGGGTCTCCACCGCAGGCCCTGTTGGGTACATAGAGGCCTGGAGTAAAAGCAGCAGCAGGACACTGGAGCTGCAGTGGTTTGTGAATGCTCAGAAGTGAGATTAGTCTCCAGAAAGAACACGCTGCTGGGGCAAGGGGAGAAACCTTAAATGTTTTAGAACATCATGTGTGCAAAGGCAATTCCCCTGGGTTCCCTTCATATGTGTTCCTGTCCCCTACCTGTCACGCATATGCATTCAAGCATTGCTTGGGAAATGAATACATTCCTTTCTCTAATGAAAGTTTCGAAAGCACGCCAGAGTTTAAAAGCATTTAAACAATGAGGCTTCATAGAAATAGGCTCCAAGCGTTTAAACAAGCATTTAAACAATAAGACTTCAGAGAAATAGGCTGCAGAGTTATGATAAATTTAGCAAGGTCTCTATTCCAGAGCTAGAAGTTCAGTGTCTTGTTTTTCCTGGGGTTTTTTGTTGTTCTTGTTTGGGGTCTTTTCTTGTTCTCTGGTGCCCTCCTGTGTTCTGTTCTCAAATAACACTTGATTTCTTGATTTCTAAGAATCAACTAAAGTTCAAAGAATGTTAACTCTGATAGCAGAAAATTATGACGTTACGATGTTCCACAGGTTTCAGTATGTTTCAACAAATACATTTTCATCCCATTAGTAGGTATTCAAAAAGCAGTTAGAGACAAACTCCAATATTTAGCACGCTGCCTATCAAAAAGCAGATGCACTAAAAAAAGTCTTCTCAAATGACTGAAGGATTGTTAGCCACAGGGTGAACTAAAGAATTCTGATGCGTCTTTCTGGCATATTCTATCATGGTGGAAAACTGCCCAATCGCTTCATTATCTTGAATTGTACTTGTGCCTACTTTATAAATTACAACAAAAGTGTCTTTTATTTATTCTTTCATACTTTCTTCCGTTCAAATATTTATTGACGTTAAACTACAAGCCACATTCTTTCTTTGAGTTCCAGGAAGCAGAAGAGGATGGCACAGCTGCTATCAAAGGAAACATGAGGTCTAGTGATGGAGACATAAAGGCAACCCCACCTTTTCTATACAGAGTGAAACCTGCTATAACAGAGAGATGCGTTGGGCAGCATGTTACCATGAAGGAGGAACAGATGATTCAAACTGGTAAATATTTTATGCCAAATTCCAGTTGCAAACATCAGAATTGCCTATGGCCTCTCCTCCTGGCCCGTACCTGGATTTTGAGTCCCTGTAGGATATGTACATTATTGCACAAAATACCTTCAAAACTCTGACAGATGGCACCTCAAATTTTTAATTGATTCACTAAACTCTTCTGTACATTGGTGTCCTCCTTATTCAATAATAAAGAAGAAAGGCTACAAGATAGTTTTTAAAACCTTCTCCCCATTCTCTTAATTCCTAGGGAAATATACCTAGAAGAGCCAATCACACATGCTCTATGCACAACCAGCTTGGCCCCACAGCATGCTTAAGTTGTGTAGTCCAAACGCCACTCCTCAGCCACACCTCACAGATGTGCCCCTTCTTTTTCCCTACACTCAAAACCCCCGTCCACGTTGCTGCTGTCTTTAGGGCACCTCATTTTCAGAGCATTCTGAAAGGATTCTGCAGGAATCGTACCATCTAGTGAACCTGAAATATTTTACTCGCTGCAGTCAGACTCCAAACCCATATTGGTTATTTCAATCATGATTATTAAGCCTCATCCTTCAGGATTCTTCCAGATCCACATAGAAATTACACCGCTTTTCAATATGTTCTAGGGCTAAAATAGAAGTGATGAGCTGTTTATTCCTTGAGGTGAGAGGGTTCCCCAGTTCACTTTTGTTCCCTAGCACCTGACTCAGTAAAAAGGAGTTCAAAAATGTTATTTAATTCAACCTGAACCCGCTGCTGCCCGCAAACTCCACCACTAGAGCCTGACTTCCTCCAGTTCTACCTGATTCCCAATCCGCACTCTTCCTTCCAGCCAAATGGACTACTTGGGTTCCTGCACACAGACTCCTTTGTGTCTTCTCATTTGCTCTTGGATTTTAGGGTTTCCAAGACAATATCCCATCACCTAGTTGCAATGTTACATTTCTTTCCTCCTTGAAACTGTAACTCAACATCAGCTCCTTTTTTGTTTTTGTTTTTGTTTTTGTTTTCAGCAAGACAGCACAGTCCAATGGTTTCTCAGAGTTGAACACTGATCCTGGGTTCAAATTCCACTCTGCCCATCAAAAAGCACTAACCACTATCTGATTCTCAGGGGCTCCATCTGTGGCATATAGCCCTTAGTGCTCATCTCAAAGAAGCCTGCAGCAAGTATAAGTATTCAATAAATGCTGGTGTTTGTCCTCGTTTCTGTTCTGATTAACCCCGTTCTTAGGTATTATCACAAACTCTTGTGATTGTCACATGCAAATTATAACGTCTCTGCTTTTATTTTGTTTCTTGTATTTCCATTTGATCTTCTAAGGGCAAAGACTTCACTACTTATTTGTGGTAAAATGAGAATTACTGCTTTAGACATTCAGATGCTACTGATTATTTTCCTCATTTCTCCTATCAATCAATTCTTTCCCCCAAATCCTGCCTTGCAACCCAAAGTTCTGACTGGTTTGAATGAAAAATTCATTAGTTGTGTATACAAATAATCTGATAAATCATATGGGTTGAATAATTCTACCTTACAGTAAAAAATACCTTTAACAAAGATGATTTCAAGTCATTAGTCGATGAAAGGGTGAAAGCCAAAACTCTGTACATGAGGCCTGAAGACAGTTCCATCATTTTATGCCCCGGATCTTGCTTAAGAAAACATTTTCCTTTCACTGTTTTAAATTGTAGGTCCTCCAGATGCCTCTCCTCCTTTGCTCAAGTTACAAGTGTATGAATTATCCAGGTTTTATACTATTTTGAGCACAACAATTTTAAAGAAAACTTCAAGTGGAACATCCCCTGGAACTCTATGACTATATACACAGAGACGCATGAGTGTTTCTTGCCATCCAAAGGCAGAGATTGACCTAGAGCCATGATGGCAAACTCTGAGTTTTCAGTGATAACAAACAGACTGCTGTGCCATGCCTGCCACAGGTTTGCCCCCGCTGGCCTAGAGTATGGGTCTGTACCTTGCCTTCGCTTTCCAATACAGCCTGGTATGGTGCAAAGAGCTTTAGAAGAAATAGACTTTGATTCAAACGCTGGCTCCTCACTTAGTAGCTGCGTGCCTTAGTCAACTTACATACCTTCCTTGAGTTTCAGGGTCTGCAGCTCCCAAGCTATCTACACTGCAGAATAAAATATATAAAAATCTCCCCCCTTCCTACTCCCTGCCTTAGTGTAAACGAATTCTTTGCACCCATATGACTCTGTGCTGTAATTTACCTATTTACGTATCTCCATCCTCCACCAGACTTGCGATCAGGAGACCAGATGAGCCACATTTGTCTTAATTATTGGCTAAACAAGAGGCCTGGAACACAACAGGCACTCGATAAGTGCTTGTTAGACTACTCCTTCCTATCACACCACCTTGGGCAGAGGCATCACCAGCTGAAGTTTTTTTTTTTAATTTTATCAAAGCTCTTGCAAATCATTTACATGGCTCTTTACCTTGCTGGGAACATGAGTTTTCATATTATTCCATCTTACCTCTATTTCATGATGTTCTTTCTCAGTGTGTGCATCAGATCATGCACTAAGGTATAAGAAACCTCTCTGTCCTCTTACCTTAGTTTCGCCTCAATACCTGCCCAGTTATCTACAGCTGTGCTTGACTTCTATCTAGAAAGGAGTTAAGTAGAATGACATGCGGAATAATAAAAATGAATGTTAACATTATCGAACGCTTACAGTGGCCCAGAAACGCTTGGCTCGTATTATGTCAAGTAAGTTTCACAAAGCTATCACACAGTTTTTATCACTACACCATTCTCAGATGGAGAAATTGCAGTAGCACAATGTTTAACCATTGCCTTAAGGTTAAAGACTATAAATAATGGAGACGGAATTTACAGAGGACAGTCCTACTTGAAAATCCCGCCCACACCTGGGATCTCTCCTAAAAACACACCTGAGACCAAGATCTGGGTGCAGGTATTTTTATTCTTTGAGATGATCCCAAGGAAGTAGGGTGAAGAGTAGAGAGGAGAGGCAGGAAAGGGCGCCACCCAGAGACTATGCAGAACACAGCTTATGATTGTCTCTCAGAGGCACGGAAGCCGTGCTGTGTATCTATAAGGTCCACGCTCACCTATTAGTTTGGTGCAGCTCACAGTAGTCAGCACTTTTGGACAGTCCTGAGCACGGCCAAGCAGGTTCTCCTGGTCAGAGCGCTCCCTTGGGTTCAGAGATTCAGGGAGTGGCAATGTCCAGAGGTGACTTAAGGCAGGCTAAGGGGACAAGGGAGGGAGCAGAACGGACAGCACTAACTAGGGTGCTTTTATATACTATTTATCCTGCGGACTGGAAACCACAAAGATGACCCAGGGCAAAGTTAAGTTTGTATGTACCAAGGAAATTGTGGGGTTTCTTTCTACTGTATATAGGAAACACTAGCCATGAAGTAAAATTATAGCTATTATATAACTATGAAATAAGTGCTACAATGATCTTGGTCTTACAGATGTGGAAACTGAGGCACAGAGAGCTTAAGTAACCCATACGAGATCACACGTTTATAAGTAACATATGTAGGACACAAACCCAAAGATTCTGCTCAAAGACACAAACTCTTCACAGGATTTGAAGTAACAGTGAGTATTATATAGCCTGATAGCTGCAGACACTGCCTATGTTATTTAAGCCAAGGTCCACCTCTACACCCTGCTGGTTCTCCCACAGCTCTACCTAGCTGCTTTGGTTGGAACTGTCACTACCTTCTCAGATTGCAGGCACCAAACTCCATCCTTTCTTTTCTTGGGGACTCCTTCTCACAATGTCTACCCAAGGCTTCCTCACAATTTCCCTGTTGCAGAAACTGCCTGGCCACAGTGGCAAACCAGTAATAGTGGCCCAAAGTGCCACGGATTGGGTGATCCACGGTGAAGTATTCTCAGAAGCAGCTGGGCTGTGGACACCATGTGGGAAGGGACTGAGTTTGTTGATTTGCAACCATCGGAATTCAAAAAATATGTTTTCAATGAGTAAAAGTGGTTCCACATTAGTGATCAATCTCAAATCAGGAAGTACTGGGTACAAATTTCTGCTTTTCCACCTACTAAGTGCAATCCTGGGAGTTTTCTCAACTACAAAAGTGCCATTGTAACAAGTATAATTGTTACGTTTATGTTTATGTGAACATTCCCTATGTAAACAAAACACTTCAAAAATAATGCAATTCTCTCATCAATCCTCCCATTAACAGCTGACTATTATGGAGCCCTTTTCAAAGGTGAAGAAACTGACATTTCTGGAGTGTATACCACTTCCTTCAGGGCACACAGGTAAGAAACGAAAGAGTTCAGTGAAGGTGTTTGCGTACTGAAGGGCAGTGTAAGGTCGTCTCTCAAACCCTAGGGGTGTAGCTCAGTAGTAGAGTGAGGCCCCGAGTTCAATCCCCAGGACTGCACTACATAAAAGTTTAAAGTTGCCTCTCAAGATGGTACCAAGCACTTTTGTCAACTACAAAGCCCCATTCAGACGCAGAGCTCAAATGGATTTGGCAAAACCGTGGATCTAGAACACAAGCAAAAGGAATAAGCCATCACGTTTAATGATATAATCTCTGATTTTACTTTTCCAGTTTTTCACATGTGTACATCTCCCTTTGTGTAGGGAGTCTGAATCACTCTCTGGCAAGCACATTTCTTCAGGACAAAAGCTTTGGTCCTGACTAGATTGTTCTCAGTAGCCCAATGGACCGCTCACTCAAAAGTACTGTGGAAATTTACCTTGTTGTTTCAATTTTTCCACTTTAAAGCCCTATAGGTACCCCAGTGACTCATTTTTAGACAGACTTCCACAGATTCCAGGGATATTATCTCTGTCTGTTGGACTCTTCCTTTAAAAGGCAACAGAAGACATCTAAAATGACTTTGAACTTGCCAGTACAATAAATAAATTAAAACATAGTTCTCTGTGTCCCAAAGTCTGAGTTTAAAACTCAGATCTCCTGTGTGCTCTTGCTACTGGAAATAGAAAGACACATGGCCAAGGCCCGTGCTCATGGGTACCCCTGGTCAACCCTGGCACCTCTGTTCCTCCAGAGCGGGCTCACAGGAGAAGTCAGAATCACGCACTGCAATCCCACACATGTGTGTGGTGCTGGGGACTGAACTCCAGGCTGCACACATGCTACATGCTCTACCACTGAACTATATTCCCAACTCTCCAACTTCCATTATTTTGGAGACTCACTTTAGTTGATATTTTTAGGACTTCAGCAATTCCCTTTGGATTTCTATTAGCAGCATCTAATTTGAGCAAATATATTATGGTTTGGATCTTAAATATCTCCCCCAAACTCATGTGTTAAAAGCTGGATTCCCAGCTGATGGTGGTGTTGGAGTGTGGAGGAGTCTATAGATAGGGCCTAGTTGGAGGAAGTTTGTCTCTAGATACACAATGTTGGAGAGTATATTTTGTCCCTGGTTCTTAGCACTCCCTTGCCCCTTTTTCTAACCCTTGTCTTCTGGCCACCATGAAGTGAACAGTTCCACTCCACCATGCCCTCCTCTCCATGATGCCTCACCATGGGCCCAGAAACTGCAGAATCAAGAAACCACGTACTAAAACCTCTGAAATCATGAGCCAAAACAAAAATTTTCCCTTTAACTGGTTTTCTTGGTTACTTTTGTGATAGTGACAGAAAGCTGACTAACACAAAGTGTTACTACACTTCTAAGTATTACATTAAATTTTGTTCTCCAGGCTGAAAACTTTTCAATTCAAATCTTTGAATTCTATGGAATGATGTATTTTGATGCTTTACTTTTGGAAATTTAACAAAATTAATAGTTAATTTTTTTAGGACAGACTGCCAAGGGAGTGGTTTGCTATTATCAATAAGATAAGCAATAAGTTCTTGTACATAACCTGAGTTCACCACAAATATTCTCTCTATTCTGAAATAGACCACGATGAAAGCTAGCAGAACAGACTCAAATTCTTGGGCTCCGCAGTCAAATAGGCCCAGTTTGAGTTGTGGCTGATTTACATCTGTGTGATATGTATAATGTTGGGGGTGCTCTTTATCCCCTTTTCTTCATTTTCTACAACAGATGTGGCTGATACTATTAATCTTATTTTACTGGTTATTTGGGGATTCTATAAAATTTGCTTATAAAATACTTAGCATAAACATTGGCACATACTAAATCCATACTAATCGTTACTTGTTATAGCCACATGCACTAAAGATACCCCAAAATAATTTCAAATATCCTTAGAGAAACATAGAACAACTAGAAAGCCAAGAATGAAGAAGAAAAGTCTGAAGGATTGGTTAACGAAACAATGTCAACTTTATCAGAATATTATAGTAATAGTACTTCTTCTGTAACAGAAGTTTGCTATGAGCAAACCCCTTAGCAAAGAATCTGGTATTCAGTCCACTCGTCGAGTATATTCATGAATCAAATAAGCTGGGAAATGGGGCAAAGAAAGAGCTCCAGCAAAGATCCTGGATGTTCTTTCAACTCTTGGCATTTGTTTAATTGCTCAATTAGTGAGCAGCTTTATGATCCTGTTCACCAATGTACAACACAGCACATCAAAGCCTTTCTCCTAAGAGAAATCTGGGCTTTCGTAGGAGGCCACTAAAAAAAGGTGAAACTATCTGAACCCTTCGCAGGTTGTGAAAGAAGATTAGACTGTAACTGCCAAGCTCCTTTTTGATTTCTATGCTGATTCTTCAGTGTATCTAACATAGTCAAACCTTCAACACAGCTGTTCAGAAAATTGCCAAATTCAACATGGAGAACAGAAAACGTAAAAATGTATTATATCTCCTTTTTTTCTTTCTGTAAGTAGTCTGGAGGCCGTGAGGGATGTATCATTAAAAAAAGGTTCTAGCAGGATGTGCAAAGTCAGTTGCTGGGGTCAGCTAACGAGGCGAACATGCGCACGGCTATGCTGGTGGACTTGTGGTAGGGCCCGCAGTCAACAGAGCTGTTTCTCTGCGAGGGTCCTAGGAACAGAGGTCAAGACAAGCCTGCCTTTTGTCCTGTGCCTCTCCAGAAAGGCACAAAATCATCACACCCACAGTGTATGAAGCAGCAGGAAGTAAAGTTAAATCTAAGACACCTGGCCTACAGAGTGAGGGTGTCACTCTGTGAAACCCATAGGAAGAGAGCTGCTGTAAAAGGACCAGCAAAACTTCCAGGGCCGTGGCGGCTCCTACAGACCACCACTGTTCACTGCAGAAGTCAAACAAATAATAACTAACATAGTCAAAGTCCCTACAGCAGCTCTGTCAATGAGATGAAGACCCATAAACAGATGAACTTGCTCTGACAAACATAGTCACCTTCAGCATATTCGGGTGCACACTGTATTTCTATTTTGTGACTATAGCCTCGAAAATGGAGAAGATGTTTTGTAACAATAATTCAATAAGTTGACAAGACAAGATTTTGAGATAAATATGTTCTGCACTGAATTACATTATAGGAAATTCAAAGTGTTTGAAGAACAGATTTAAGCCTCTTGCTTTACACATAAAGTGATCTAATTGGCCCCAAACTCTTTTTTTTGGCCCCAAATTCATAATGAAAGTTTATGTTTTCAAAAAGGGAAGCGCCTACCCAAAATGTGTAAAATATATGTATAGGACAATGTGTTCCCATTTACAGTGCCTAAAGAAAACCTCCATGTTATTACACATTGTTATCATATGGAAGAAGTTAGTTATGAGTAAGTTAATTTCAGTGAAAATATCAGAGCTACAACCTCATAATAATTAAATAGCTTCCAGGTAGAGATGCAGAGGAGTCAAAAAAGATAAAAAAAAAAAAAACCCAACAAAACAAAGGCTGTATTTCTGAAAAATATATTTGTTCAAGGATATTTTTGAATGCTTCTCAAAGGAGATTTTAATATTTACATAAGAAATTCATATGGCAAATATCCTAAATTAAAGAAAGGTAAGCAATGTAATATAACCCCATAAGTAAATGTTTACATTCAGTAATTCATTAGTTATTTGTTTAGCAATTTCTCAATTTGTGTATTAATTAATCCCTGTGTGTTTTGTTGTACACATGTATTATATTTCATGAATTCTATAGCCTAGATTACCCTTGAGATAGGATTTCAAAGCATCTTTGCAATTCGACTAAACTTTCCTGGCTCCTTCATTTACCCCCTTGTTGTGTGCTTTGATAAGAAAACTATACGAACCTACAACCATAACTACGTCAAGGAAATGGGATGAAAAGTGATTCAGGTCATCAGAAATTCAGTGCTAACTGCTCCACTTCTCATCTCCATCCCATCCTAGAAGGTCCTTTCTGCTCCTAATTGGTTTACAAATGGGCATTATTCCCACATGGAGGTAAACGCTCTTCAGAAAAGAGGTCATGTTTTACTTATCCTCCTTTCAATTTGCAGAGACCTCTCTGCCTCAGTCAGTTTCCTGTCACTGGACACGATACCCAGCACCCACAATTTAAAGGAGGGGAAGTCAGTCCACAGTTGACAGGCTCCAAGGCAGAAGCAAGATGGCAAAGGGCCATTCAGAGGAAAAGGTGTTCAGCCCATGGAAGCCAGGAAGCAGAATGAGAGCAGAACCCTGGGAGGGAGCTACACCTTCCGCTTCACACTCCAATGACTACCCTCAACCAGGCCCCACCTCCTAATGACACATTCAGCCATGAGGTCATCAGTGGGACAATCTACTGATGAGTTTAGCACCCCATAATTTAATCACTTTCCAAAAGCTCCACTCTGGAACACATGAGACTTTGGGGAACATCGGAGATTTAATCCTAACAATCTAACTCCCCTTCCACAGGTGGCCTAGCTTAAAACTCCATGACGACATGGACTGTGTCTACTCTACTTATCACTGTGTCTTTGGTGCCTGACGCCAAGTCTGGGAGCACGTGGGTGTTTGTGGTATAATAAAAAGAGCTGGTTGTGAGGGAACACGCCTGTAATCCCAGCACTCTGGGAGAATGAGGCAGAAGGATCGCAAGTTTTAGCCCAGCCTGGCAGTTTAGCAAATTGGCAAGAACCTATCTAAACACACAAACACACACACACCACACACCACACACACACACACACACACACACACACACACACACACACACACACATACACACACAATTTTTAAAAAGAGCTGAAATGAAGCTCATTGCACAGGCTCTGGGATTAATCCCCAGTACTGCAAACAGAAAAATAAATCATATCTAATCTTTCTTCCAGTTTCCTAGCACAGAGCTCCTAAAACCCTTCGGAAGTATTACTGACTCTTGCCTCAGATTACAAATAAAATGACTCAAGGAGGGAAAGGGGCAGCCTTTAGCATCAGGACAGCGGATAGCTGCCAGGAGAACTATGAGACTGGAGAGTTGGAGCGCTCACCTCAGCCTCTGATTTCCAGGTTAGGAGAAGGGCTGAAGACTGAGTCCCATCACTGACGGACAGTGACTTCATCCAACAAGCCTAAGTAATGAAGCCTGAATACGAAGCTTTCCTCACCAGGATCTGAGGTGCTTTTGGGTTAGTGAACACATAAATGTGCTGGGGGGTGCACATTAATGTCATGGCACATCCCTGTATGCTGCCCTGTGCATCTCTGTGTATGCCTATTTTTGCATAAATGATGAGTTAAATGAATAAGTGATAGAATAAGTGAAATAAAATCTAAAGCTCTTTAGAATTAAAACTGTGGTGTCAGGTTCAGAAAGACTGTATGAGTTTCTGTTTTTTCTGTGCACCTCCACACTCTGCTCTTCTTTACCATTTCTTGTTTCACAGGCACTCAGTCAAAAGCTGCTTAGTGAGCAAATTCTGATAAGTAAAGAGAAAACTGAGTTATATTTCTTATGTGATTCTAGAAATGACAAGTACTTCCTTGTCTTGTTATCGCACTATCTATCTGTGGCAGACATTAGTACTTGGCTGCCTGCCAAGTACTTCCCATACTTTCAGGTGTGTGGACACACTTCACTCATCACTTCTCTGATATGTGGTGTAGCCATGTGCTATGGCTTGAATGGGTCCCCCGGTGATTTTGTGTTGGAAATTTAATCCTCAACCCAACATGCTAAGAGGTAAGACCTTTAAGAAGTGCTTAGATCATAAGGGCTTTGCCTTCATGAGTAGATTAATGTTGCTATGGTGGGAGTGGGCTTGTTATTAAAGGGAGGTTGGCTGTCTCTTGGCTGTGTGTTCTCCCCACCTCCCCACTGGGAATGTGCTCTTGCCCTCTACCTTCCTCCATGTTATAACATAGCCAAAAAACCCTCACTAGATTTACCCCCCTAATCTTGGACTCCCAGCAGTAAGAATTACTCCAAAGCAGTAAGAATCTCAGTTCTTCACAAATTACCCAGTCTCAAGTATTCTGTTACAGCGGCACAAAACAGTCTAAGATACTATGACTGACTTTGTTCAAAGTGATTGATATCGCATCTGGGAGAAGTGTTAGAAAACAAAGGAATGATTCACCACTCTCTCTGTCTCTACTGTGATGGACACCAGTGTAGATGGTGGCTGGTCCATCGGTCTAATTCTCTGTGTGAGGACAACACGGGGCAGCACACTCAGTCCACCAAAGGTAGAGCTGTACTATGAATAAGGAATGAAAGGTGTTTCTTTAAGCCATAAGGCAGGGTGGTTGCTGTCACAGAAGATGCTAGCCTACTCTAAATGATGCAGAAAATCTTCTCTTTTTTCTTTCATTATTTCAACATTTAATGCTGTGCTGCAAATAATTATAGTAGACTGCCATTTTCAGAAAAAAAGCATCCTTTCAAACTGAGTAAATCAAATGATGGGTATGAAATGTTTAGCACTGACTGAAATAACGGCTTAATAAGATTAGCTATTATTATCATTATTAATGGAGTTAATTTTGAAAGCACCAAATAAAAATTAATATATGCCAATTAATAAGAAAACTGTATTTTAAAAGAGGTTCTAATTAGCAGTATAGCAATAAGGTCAAATAAGTTATATTCAACATTTATTTATGTATATATAAACATACAGCCTTGAAAAGGTCACTTACCATCTCTAATTTATTTGCTTATCTATAAATCATGTATTTGAAAAACAATATTTTGAAAATCAAAAGGTATATGTAGAAATAGTAAGCTCTAGTCTAAGATATTTATTTTGGAGAGAAGAAAAGATTTTTTGGTCACTTATGGTTTCCATCTAAGAAAATCTACAGGGACTATTTTCCCTTCTCAGCTAAAATGCCCTTTGGTATTCTAAAGTGAAACAATTACCTAAAACTTCATTATTCTCTACTGATATAATTTGAAAATATCGACTCATCTCCTTCCATAGGATATAGATATTGAAAATATTTTTCAAAATTAAGATAAATTGACACATTATTTCTACGATATACTTAGTGTTTTGGTGCCATATTTCAAAAATATGGCAAAAAATGTCTATTTTTGTATAAATTCAAAAAAGGTGACTCTGTTTCTAGAAAGTTGTCTACTTCCAGTAATATACAAAATCATGGATATTAACCCTGGATAGAAATTTAGATGCCATCAATTTCAATATCCAACAGGCTAAAAATTTGAGATGCAGAATGTCCCAATAATTAAAAAAAAACTAATATCTTACTAGTGCTTCATTATCCTACATATTATTCTTTATTATTAAAAATCTATGTTTAAATTGCTTCATAATTCCCAGCAGTCTTTATTCAATGCTTAATGCATCTGTAATTCTACCCTTTCGTGTTTTAGTTGAAAAATCACATGCTTTTCTACTGTTTTTGTACACTGGTACAATTCCCTGCTTCTGCTTTCTGGAGTCCTTTTCAACATGTGCTCTCCAGTCAAAACCTCTTTCTCAGAGAGATTATCTACCTCTATACTGTTGGAGGTCAGATTCTAGAATTGTCTCTTTTTCTTTATCTGGATTCTACCTCTGGGCAAATGGGGAGTATACAATTCTACATACATGTATGGAACTCCAGATCACAAACATTAAGCACGGAAGAGTTTAGGGACTGCATGGAAGGCGGAACCTAAAGAAAAGGAAAACTGAAAATATAACTCTTGGTGAAGGAGTGTGGGTACTATAGAGGCAATTCAAAATATCAGTTCCAACACTAAATATAAATGAAGGAACCTAAATTTAAATTACTAGGTAGAGAACAGGATCAAGAGAAAGACTATAAATCAACTCAACTCTGAAGGAAGCAGCTTTTTTATGTACTTGTATGCTCAGTAGTTTATTTCACAGGCTATAATCATAACATACTATCTGTTCCCAAAATGCTATCAAACACTTTAAAGTTTAAAACCTATATATCAGCATTTTCTACACCGTATATACAAACCCCAACATGCCTTGGTTACTTTTGTCCAAGATCCCTGTATGGTTCTTCCATATGCCACCCCTACAGTTTTGTTCATCAAACATTTTTCTGGAAT
The DNA here is from genome assembly GCA_004026905.1 of Hystrix cristata. NCBI lineage: Eukaryota > Metazoa > Chordata > Mammalia > Rodentia > Hystricidae > Hystrix > Hystrix cristata. The sequence goes on along the minus strand of PVJO010018960.1, from coordinate 21,816 downwards.
AACTATTGTGTCATCACTCCCTTTATCATGGAACAACTAGAATTTAACTTTTAACTGTCTTTTGAGAAGAAAAGGTAGCAAATGTTCTGCTTCTGTTTTTTCTGACACATATTTTCATTTTTTGCAGACTCAGGAATATAGAAAGTATTCACATCATGTAAGAAAGCCATCACTTTTTTTTCATTCCTGAACTGACTTTGTAACATATTGGGAATATATCCTGTATTTAAAAAACACCCCACTGAGAAGGGTTGACATTCTTAAGTTTGTGCTTTCACCCTCAGGTACCTGGCTTTCTGAAAAGCAGGTGACCCTTCCACACGGGCCTCTGTGTATGACTTCTCTTTATCTCTGTTTTATCTGTCACCTGTGAACAAAGGACAGTCATCCTCAGCCATTTCTAGCCACGATTCTATTTTTCCAGGTCTTGACAGGACCAGAAACTCGTCTACCCCTTCTTTCACCAACAGTTCAAGATTATATCTGTCACACACAGACACTGTTTTCATATCTAGATGCCTGAGCCCTAAATGACTTATCTAAAGAACTCTTAATATAACCTTCTATTTCAAGCTATATGTAGTTCTCTATATAAAGTTTGCTGTATACCATGACCTCTCTACTATAACCAGAGATAGATACATAACTCTCTTTATGCCTTCTTCTTTCAAAAAAGTTTAAGTAGCTCTTACTCAGTTAATTAAATATCGCTACAGTTAGTTCAGATTTACTGGGGTGTTAGAGGCTGAAGTAATTCCCTTTAAAAACTTGCATGTTGAAGTCTTTATCCCCAATATCTCATAATGTGAGTGCTCTTGGAGATAGCATCATTAAAGAAGAAATTAAATTAAAATTGGGTCATTTAGAGAGGGCCCTAATCCAACGTAACTGATGTTTTTATAAGAAGAACAAAATCCAGACATAGGTAAGTATAGCAGGGAGCTGTAGAGAAACAGGGAGAAACAGCCATTTATGAACCAAGGAGAAAGTTCTCGAACAAATCCTTCCCTTGTGCCCCTTCAAGTGGCACCAGCCCAGCTGACACCTTGAACTTAGAATTCTAACCTCAGCACTTTGAGAAAAAAAATTTCTGTTGTTTAAATCATCCAGACTATGTTTTTGTTATATCAACCAGAACAAACTAATATATGAGCATCATGGTTTAGACAGAAAAGGTCCCCGAAAAGCCTCATGTGTTCGGGTGGGGCTTTTGGAAGGTGACTGGGACAGGAGGTCCTACACTCATCAGTAGATAAATACATTGATGAGTTCACAGATTAATGTGTTGTTAGGAGTGGGACCTCCTTGGCAGCAGATCACTGGAGGTATGACCTAGAAGGGTGTACTCTTCTCCGTGGCTCCTTCCTTCTCTTTCTGCTCCCAGGCTGCCATGAGGTGAACTGTTTTCCCTCCACTGTCCCTTTCCACCATGTTGTTTCTGCCTTGGAGCCAGCTAACCAGGGACTGAATCCCCTGAACTGTGAGCCAAATTATACTTCTCCTCCTTTAAGTAGTGGGTGTCAGGTATTGTCAGCAATGGGAAAGCTGACTAATACAGCAAGATATGCCTCACCACTGGTCACGCTTCTCATCTGCACATAAGCTCCCCTGGGCTTTTATTCTTCATTCACACCATTCTCCTCTAATAGACCATGATGACTCCCATGGCTGGGTGTTTGCTGCTTCCCCTTCTCCAGCTATCGCAGAGCTTTCAGTGGCTGTCCTTGTCATCTGAGCCTAAGCTAACACTTCCGTGAGCCATGGTTTAGAAGTAATTATCCCTTCTATCACAACTCTGTGTTACCTGTCTGGTTTATTCCTTTTGACATTTTTTCTATTAGGGAACCCCGTTTGCACCATCAAAAAGCATAATAGTGATCATCAGGTTGACCATATGCCTGGATTGGCCAGGGCAGCACTAATTTACACCAATTCCAGTATAACTATGAATGGCATCTCTTTTCACTGCCAAAATGTCCTGGTTTAGACAATAAATGTTATCAAATACATTCTAAAGGTCATTAAAAATTTAAGCTATTTTTACAACAGATGAGAGGTTAGTTGTGCTGAAATTGGACAGTGTAGGCACCATCTATAAGGACAGCAATGAATTAGTCAGTAAAGAAATTCTAGATAGTGTTAGGATTTCCAGTAGAGTGTTTTTCCAGCTAGTACTACATGGTCATAAAGAGGTGAAGCTGGAACTGCCCAGTGTAGAAAACCCCAAAGAGCCAGGGCTGCCCCGTCCCACTCCTCAATCCCAAACACAGCACTTCGCATTTTCAGCTTTTCTTTATGGACTGTTTTATTTATGGATTCCAAATAAGTTTGTCTTTTTAAATAATATCCCCACTATTAAAAACAAAGGCAAAAACAAAAACTTTTAAACACACCATAGCACATCATCAAAAATCAATATTTGTAAAGATTAGGAGAGGACATTGGATTTAGTGAATAGAAGGCTGTTCATATCTTAGAGACAACAGCTTTCATAATGTAAAAATTTGTAATCAAAAGAGAAGTTGGATTTCCCATTTACACACACACTTTTCAACTTGTTCTTGTCTTCAGTGGATCTTAGCAAAATTGCAACTACATAATTAGTGCCTCATTTCATGTTTGTCTTCCCCACTAGAATGTATGCTGTACCAGAAGAGGATCTATAGCTGTTTTATTCACTGGTACAACCTAGGGGCTTAGTGAGTACTTCATAAGGATTTGTTGAAATGGTGAGTGAAAGAACTGGAATGAATATTTAAACAATGCAGATATCAGGTAAAGCCAATGTCCTTCTTGTATATAAGTATGTAAAAGTTCTTGAATTTGAAAGCAAAACTTGGTTAGGTACTTAATTTCCAGACAAGACTTTCATCCTCTACATTATCTACTTTTTATTGTACATGGATCTAATAGTAAACCACTAAAACACCCCCCAGAGAATCTTTCTTTCAGCTGACTGATGGCCAAATTATTCAAAATCCCAGCTAAGATATTTATGAGGGGATGTTCGATTAGCTAAACCTTTCAATTCTGTCTATCCTTGCCATATCATCTGTGTTTTCCATTCCTCATAAATTTATTCCAGATCATGTTTTAGTGCCAAATTCTCAGATCTTACCAAAGGACAACACAAGAAGAAACAACTGCCTAAATAGAACAGTTCACTGTAGATGAATTGTGGAAGACATTACCACATCTCACATTACTGAAATAATGTGAATTTTTTAAAATTTTCATTTTAAAAAAGAAAATAAAAGGTATTTATCTTATAGGATTAAGTATCAAATGCAAATATACGTAAAGATTTGTGAGCGCTTCATGTACAGTAACTCCTCAAACATCCATAATGTTGTTGTTCCCAAAAATGATCATAATTACTATAATGTCCAGCATTGAATTAAAAAAAAAAACACGGAAAAGCCAAAGTCTAGATGAACAATGAGAAGTGAAATTTATTTAGGAGAAGTACAGATTCTGGGGTTAGGTTTCAAGTACCTATTGATATGGGAAAAGGATAGCTATCTCAAGAAAAAAATCCTCTAAAAAGCATCTAGAAGTTTTCTGTGCCCATAACTTTCATTCAACAGAGTTTATTAGGTGCTTACTAGGTGCCAGGCCCAACTCTAAGCACTGTTAACATTAGTGAATGAGCCTAAGAAGGTTTCTCACCTCATGCATCTTACATTCCAGTGAAGGATGCCAGCTAATGGGCACATTAAGGAAGAAGATAATTCCAGACTCCATCGAGCTAAGATCACTGAGGAAGATCCACTGCAGCAAGGAGCTCGAGCGAGCTTAGGGTGAGGCAGATATTTGGAACACCAGGCAGGGAAGTTTCTCTGAGGAATGTTACAGAGCTGCCAAATCATGAGCCTCAGTTAGCTTTGTGACCCTTTTCTGGGGGAGAATGTTAAAGGTGAAGAAGGCAACCGTGTTGAAAGCTCATAACAAATAGTCACGATTTGCATGTAAAAAATAGCAACAAATGTCTGGTAGTAATAACAGCAGGAAATATCAATGAGGAAGGGTATACTGTTGAGCAAGGACATGCTTCTCTTCACGAGCTACCAGGCAGCTAATGCTCATCCCTGCACTTGACAGATGAGAAAACCCAGGAACAGACAACATACGTGCCTTTGCTGAAGTCACCTCTGAGAGGCAAAGTTAGAATGTGAATCCAAGAAGTCAGGCTCCCCAAACTGGGACCTTTCTGCCATATTGAGAATGGAATTAAAGTCCACATTACAGCAAGGAACACCCAAGGAACTGTCTTCGAGGTAGGAGGAGGGTGCTTTCTTGGGATGTAATGTTTTAGAACACCAAAGCAAGCCACAGCACAGGGGTCAGTACACAGGAGGGAGCCTTCCCAGATTGAAACCCAAGTGGCTGGGGAGTGCTGCTTATGTAAAAGCTGCAGGCCTTTGTATCCAGCTATGTGACTGAACTTAAATTATTAAATCTAGAAGTCTTTTGGTGGAGTTTTTGGGGTCTTCTATATAGAGTATCATGTCATCTGCAAATAATTACAATTTAACTTCTTCCTTTCCTATCTTTCTTCCTTTTATTTCTTTCTCTTACCTAATTGCTCTGGCTAATGTTTTCAGAACTATATTGAATAAGAGTGATGATAATGGACATCCTTGTCTTGTTCCAGACGTTAAAGTGAAAGCTTTCAGTTTTTGAGCATTTAGTATGATGTTGGCCATTGGTTTGTCATAGATGGCTTTTATCAGACTGAGAAAAGCTTTTGCACAGCAAAAGAAATCACCAACAGGGTGGGGCAAAAACCTACAGAGTGGGAAAAAATTTTGCCAGCTGTTCCTCAGACAAAGGTCTAACATCTAGAATATATAAAGAACTCAAAAAAATCAGACCCCCAAAATTTAAAGACCCAGTCCAAAAATGGGCAACTGAAATGAATAGGAACTTCTCAAATGAAGAAATACACATGGCAAATAAATATAAGAAAAAGTGTTCAACGTCACTGGTCATTCGAGAGATGGAAATTAAAACAATGCTAAGATTCCATCTCCCTCCAGAAAGAACAGCTATTATCAAGAAATCAACCAGTAACAAATGCTGTTGGGGCTTTGGGGAAAAAGAAACCCTCCTCCACTGTTGGTGGGAGTGTAGGCTGGTCCAACCATTATGGAAATCAGTGTGGAGATTCCTCAAAAAACTACAACTAGAGGTTCCATTTGATCCAGCTATTCCTCTTCTCAGTGTCTTCCCTGAAGAATTAAAAATATCGTACCACAGTGATATATGCACAACCATGTTTATAGTAACACAATCTGTAATAGCTAGGTCTTGGAAGCACCCAAATGCCCAGCAACTAATAAATGGTTAAAGAAGATGTGTTTTTTTAAATACTATGGAGTACTACTCTGCCATAAAAAAGGATAAATTTGGAAAATTTATAGGTAAATAGATCCACCTTGAGAATGTACTCTTAAGTGAAATAAATCAGACATGCATGCATACATATCAAATTGTTTTGTTGATATGAGAAACCATAAGTGTAAATAAGGACGAAAAGGTATAATAGATATCATGAAAAAGAAAGATAATATTCAAATGAGAAGAGAACTAGAGAGGGAGGAGGGGGAAAGAAGGAAGGGAAAAAATGGAAAAATGGAAATAAAGCTATTATAAATAAGGAGAGGAGGGGGAGTGGAATAGAGGGGTGGGGAAGGGGGGAACCAAGATACACCATGTACAGGTACAAATTAACTACGATGAATGTGATCATTTTGTAGATCTACAGTGTACCAATACGTGTTCTTGGTAAATAAATAAATTTCTTTTAAAAAGCCACAGGCCTGTTTCAGTGAGGGGCAGGGCTGAAAGCTTGCTATGAATGTTGGGTATGCAAATAGGAGGCCCAGCTCCCGCCCTTCCTGATCTTAGCCACTGAATATTATGTTTCTAAAAGAACCCAAAACCAAAGGAAATGGAACAAAAATGGCCAGAAATAAGAAAATGACCATGTCAGGACAGACTGAAAGATCTGAGGATGGTTAAGCAACTTGAAGACAGAAGACAAGGAGAAAGACATTGTGTCCTTTAGCTGTTTGAGGAAATATTTGGAGATAAATAAGCAGAGACGGGAGGATAGAAAGATTCGATATGCAAATCTTTTTAATAAAATCCAGAAGAAAAACTACAATCAATAAGGTGTGAAACATTAAACCAGATGAATGCAATTCTACATTCCTTGGTTCTATAATCAAAGAGACCTAAGGGTAGATTTAGTCAAAAATAATCAATAAGGGGGGATGGGGATTTAGTGCAGTGGTTCGAGCGCTTGCCTTGTAAACACAAGGACCCAAGTTCGATCCCCAGCACCAAAAAAAAAAAAAAATTAATAAGGGCAGTAAGCCACAGAGGGCATTAACAAAGAAATGCTCACAGGTGTTTGTATTAGGCTGTTTCTTATTAAAGTATATACTTTCTATAATGTACATGAAGCCTATATTCTTAGGACATGTACTATGTGTTTTTGATTTGGAATACGCTAATTGGGAAACGAGTTGTCAAAAGTTACACTTTGACGTCTATGTGGCCTGGGAAATATACATAGAAGATGGAAAACATACAAAATCTACTCTAGAAAACAATGACTAAGAAAATGTTTAAGATCACATCGTTCAAGTTTACATGCTATTTAATTTTTACATAAACCACTATCTCTCCAGTCTGAGCGGTGTCGGGATTCTGGTATAAAGTAGACAGAAAAGTGGCCACGTAACCTTCCTTGCTAACATCTCTTATATGTCCAGGAGATGCTACCCCACAGTACTACATCTGTTTACGATGTGTTTACAAAACTATGTAACAACATTGATGTTATAAAGATAAATAAGAAAACGATTAAAATTATGTAGTTTTGGACATGGAAAAATGATTAGAAAAAACACTTGATGAAAATCGGTTATCACTGTTTGTATTTGTTCGATGAGAGTGTCAAATGTTTCTTCCTTCCACTTTCAGGGGATGTTGCTTTCACGTACCAAGAACTGCATCTCCTACTTCCAATCACAGACCTCCCTCCCTGACTCTGAGCAGGGCCTGCGACTTGGGGCGCACAGTCACTGTATCATATCATGTTGGACACAGTTATTGCTCCAGAAATGAACACATCCCCAAGCCAAGGGCAACCGAGTCTCTTCCTGTTTCTCTGAGCACATGTGGCAGGAGTTTTCTTTCCTCTCTGGTCACATGGCTGTAAGTACGTAGGCCCCAATCTGCCAAGGTCACGGTTCTAGCCCTACGAACACAGAAAGACTTAAAAAGAAAGAAGCCAAAATGCAAAAACAGAAAAGAATGGGGGACAGAGAATATGAATAAATGAGTCTTGAAACGAAGCTCTAGTTCCTGAATCTAGTCTTTGAGCCAGCTCAACTCCTGCCCTTCCTGTAGCTCTTCCGCACAGGACATAGTATTTGGTGGGAAAGTGAGGCTAGGTTTAGCAAACAGACTGGGGACAGTACAAAAAGGTAGGTGACGCAACATGTTAAAAAATAATGGTAAACGGTTCAGGAATTTCAGAAAATTATCCTAGAGATAAAAGAAGGTCAGTACTAGAGGTGAAATTTAAGTGGTTTCAAGAAGAGTTTTAGGCATGGGAGAAACTATTAGAAAGGTCATCCTGGGTATGAGAAACTCCAGAGACAACGAGAATAGGAAAATGGAGACTATGTTTGTCAATCAATTTGATTGTAGTGTAGGAGTCAGTGTGAGGAGAAATTCTGGAGGAAAAAAACTGGGAAAATTTCACTGGGGCCAGAATATAAATAGTCTTCCATGAGTTTGCATTTGATTCATTGAAATTATAATTATACAATGTAATGGAGAGATCCCTGCTTCATTTTAATAAAGTATCATTCATACTGTAGTTTTTAATAGCAAGTAGAACTGAGCCATAATCAAATTTAACAAATTAGCCAAGTTAGTGACAAATACATTGATTTTTATGGTTTAATCCTCTATCAATGACATAGGAAATAAACCCACTTTTTAATTTTATCTAGTCATTAACCTTGTAGAATATTAATCATTCCAAGTTTTGTCATTGTCTTTAACATCCACAATTTTCTATTTCACCAAAATTTAAGCTTCAAATTTATTTTGACTCAGGTAAAAATTGTGACCATCTCCCACAGTATCGCTTCTAAATATAATAATCACATAAGCTCTATCCACTTGGTTTCATTATTTTTCTATATTTTCTATAAACTTTATTTATAAATTATAAACTAGGTTTCAAGCTAGGGAAATACTACTCTGCTTTGTACGAGTGACATATCATTTCTATCATTTTATACACAACTCTCAAATAAGTACATTTTGCCCTGATCACACACTTAGATATTTATTCAAAAACATCTACCACATCAGGCAATGGAAAAGGTACTTCCCTCTTTAAAAAAATTAATTATTCAATTGGGATAAAATATCTACTTAAAAATATTTAAGTAACAATACAAAGGAAGAGCAACTGATTTAGGACCAAAGTGAACGTTACTGAAATGACAATGTAAATGATGAAGACCAGATTTTAAGGATACGAAATCACTGCACAAATGAAGAGGAAAAAGGTGATCCATTTGGACGATGCAGACTAGGCAAAGGAGAGGGACAGGCATGAGAATGGTGCATTAGACTGCAGGGGAGGAGACACTTCTGGTGAAAATGGTAAAGCCAAAAGACAAGTCCTGCTTGACCTTATATGCTAGCTACACTCTGCACCGAGCTCAATGGCAGAAGGGCGCTACTAAGAGGTTTAGGCCAAAGAATTAGTATAAGGAGACTCACTGAGTAGTAGTGCGGGATAATATAGAAAGAGGAAAATAATGAGTCAGGAAGACGGGCTGAAACGCCATTATGGCCATAATCTGAGAGGTGAAATGATCTTTCATGGCAGGGAAATGGAAACACATTGTGGAAACCAGGTTAGGGAAAGGCCATCACCATTCAGTAACCAACTGGCGATCAGAGAACAGGAGGGAAAACAGTGGAAAAGAGAAGAAATGAATCCAGGCAACAATCCCAGTTAATGAGAATAATCTCAGTGCCCGGGATAGCAGGGACAAAGCCACAGAGGGAAAGATTAGGAGGAGCAGGCATTTTACAGATCCTCGGTTGGAACCGTCGACAACACTGGCCACTTGAGAGTTGAAAATAAAAAGCCAGAGTTCAAGGAGATGCCAGGCTTCTTTTTAGAAATCATTTATTTTTGATTTTCAGATGCCATTTCGACAGAAACAATAAATCCTTGAGAATCAATGCCCCCTTCAAGACAGGCTAAAGGAAGAAAGCAGCGAAGATCAAGGACAGGTTAGTGCACAAATTCAGTCATCATGAATTTCTGCCCAGTTTATTCCCATGAAATAAGCTTTCTCAATGTGGGTGCTGCGAACAACGGGCTGCTTTCTTTATTTGGTGACTGTCCTGCATATTCTGAAACATTTAGTGGCATCCTTGATCTTTATCACTGGTGACTGGTAACACCTCCTCTCCTAGATATGACAGTCAAAAAGTATCTCCGGATGTTGCCAAATATCCACTAGGAGGCAAAACTGGCCCCAGGTGAGAACCATCGAGCTCTGTAATCAAGGTATTGAGCCCCACTCTGCCTTTTATTATTTGGACCACCTTCATATGTCACTTAATTTCTCTGCATCACAGTTTCATTTGCAAAGAGACATAATGGTCCCTACATTCAACTGCAGTGAAGACCAACCATGAGGATGCAGGTAAGTAAGTGTGCAATAAACACAGTTGTTATCTTCTCCCTACTACACACATCAGAGACATCACTGATCTTTTGTCTCTCTGAGGTCATTTCCAGGGGCTGAGGTGTGCACAGTGGACTGATAGCTATTATTACCAAGAAAAAAGTGCATGCTTTTCTTTAGATACCATTTTATTCAAGGCATAACATAAAACTGGGCCAATGGACACAGCGGCTTTCACCATAGTACACTGCTTTACACATGGGCCACGCGTTGCCAGGGTCCCTAAATGTCACATGGTCGTGACATAAGTTTCTTCTGAAATTTAAAAAAAATATATTAATTTTTTAAAGAAAAAAGATGAAATTATGTGTGCGATGATTTAAAAGATAAAGTCACAATGAAAAGTCATTTTTAAGTGAATAACAAATTTCAGAAGCACCTGAAAACTCTTACAATTTTTGTTAGCCTTGTGTTCACCCAACATTTCAAGAGGTGGGAAAGATTATTCGACTCACGTATCTTTGGCTGCTTTTAAGGGACTCTAAGAATTAAGAGAACATTTGTACCAGGTATCATACTAAGGCAGACATGAAAGAACAAAGGCCTAGTAAGGAGAAAGAAAATGACTACTGTGTGAGCTGCAGACAAAGTGTTGTGGGAACTTGGGGGAAAGCAGGGTTTCAGCCTCCCCAGGGCAATGAAGACCGAACTCCACAGGGGGAGTCGCATGTGAGCAGATGTTAACAGACGGACGGGCAGACGGTCACACGTTCCAGATAGAGAGACACCCTGTGCACACAGCTTCAGACTCTACGCGATGGCGTTATGCTCAGGGGAGAGTCATCACTACGTGTTTCCAGAGCATAAAACACAAACTTGGCAAATATAGAGCTCACTCTAGCCAACAAGAAATCACTGTGGGTGTTGTTCTTTAAACTCCATCCTACGGTCAACTGAGAACCAGTAAAGAGGTCAGAGCTCAGGGGATCTAGAGGTGGCGGACAGGGGAGAGAAGAGAAGGCAAGCAGACATCAAAAGAATTAACATGTGCTCTTGGCATGTACCAATTTCTCACAATGAATTATATACAGCAAACATATACTAATAAAAAAGAAAACTTTAGGCCAAATAATCCTACCTTCTAAATAAAAAAGAATTTGGAATTCAATGAGTACTTCAGGAAAGAATGTTTTAGAATCAGGTGCTAAGTTTTATTTGTTTTAGTGTAAGAACAACTTTTTTCTCCTCCTCCTCTTCATTCTTTTTCTTCTTTTTCTTTTTCTCCTCTTTCACCTTTGATTATTCCTACTACTTCAATTCTCTCCAAGAAAATGGCATTTAAACTATCATGTGTTAAAATAACTTACCCATGTTATTGACTTATCACAAATAATCAGAAATGAAATAAATGTATAAAACAAATACATAATAAGCGCCCAAATTCCAGGTTAAAACATAAAATGGAAATAACATTTTTTTTGATGCTGGGGATTGAACTTGGGGTCTTGCACTTACTAGGCAAGCACACTAACCACTGAGCTAAAACCCCAGCCCCGGAAATAACATTTTAATGTCAGTTAAAGAAATTACTCTTCATGGAATTATGTGGTGACACAAAATGAGAGTGTCTACAGGTTGCCACAAGAGGGCGATCGTGTGTGGGATTGTGCACAAGGCTTCTCATTGCTAGAGTTATCTGGGCCAGAAAACAGAATTCTTTTGCAAATTTCTTTTCTTTCTTGTCCATTTTGATCAAAATACTTCAGTCTTGCAGAAATAATTTAGCTGATGCCAGAGCCTATTTAACACACTGTAGGGTGGATCAGGACTGACACTCAGCCTTCATGCTGGAATCAAACCCTCAGTCCCTATTTCTAGCCCTTTTACATAGGAGACAACCTTCAAATAGGCTTCAAGTAAGATGGATTGCTGGCTCAGACACATATTTCACCTGCATCCTGCATACTGAAGAGGAGTATGTGAGAAGAAAGGGAAAAAACGAAGAGACTAGGACAGGAAATTCTCAGCGCAGACTTTTGACAGAGGACGAGGGCCCAGAGTTTAAACAGAGCTACAGAGTCACCCTTGACGGTAGCTTGCTCCCCACCACACGGCCCACCCCAGACCCAGGTTCAAACGCAGGAGAGAAACTAAGACCCCCCGCGCCTGCCTAATCAAGTGAAGTACCATTTCAGAGCACGAGGCCAAAAGGAGGTCGAACTCTGACTGTTACATATAAAAATAGCAACCGAATGAACTGCCACTAACAATAACTTTGCTAGCGATAATTTTATCGGGTATCGAAATGATAACTTTTTGCCCAGATCACACAGTTAGACTTTCATTTCATAAGCTCTCATTTCACTAGGCTCTGGGATACAAAATGGAAAATCTGTAGATTCTGCCTTGAAAATACTAACTGTCCGGGGCGGGGGGTGATAAAAACCACATGTGTAAAATTTTTACATATAAATACGAACATATGTTAGGACTAAGATGTGTGCTACCAGAAAGAGGAAGGTTAAGTGATGCCAGAAGTCTCCATGTTGGGTTCGCAGAGATGGGCGCAGAGAAATGGTTCAGTACCCAGAAAATCACGTTCAGTTAGGTGGTATTCTTCCCCTTGATGGGTTGCCAGAGTCTGAGATGGGGCATGGAGTGATGGAAACATATATTTTAAAGCCTTATTAGCAGATGGGAAAGAATATTTTTAAGTTACCTCTTTAGAGGTACGTTTAGGATGTGGTTGAAAGGAGGCTTGGAGCATTTTTTTAAGATATAGTGTGACTCTGTCAGAGAAAGAGCATGATCCTTAGACTTGACTAGACTCAGAATCCACACCAAGGGCACAATGTTTGAGTGACATTAAGCAAATTGCTTGATAGCCTTAGATTTGTGCATCTGTAAAATGGGCTTATGAAGCTGACTGGACAGACTTGAAAAACAACGGGATAATGCATGAAGAGTCCCTAGCAAATGCACCTTGACTCATTCATCATAGTGACGCCGAGGGTAGATATTTTCATCTGTCCATTTCTCAAGAGTCTCTTCTCTCTGGAGCAATCAAAACTTGGGGACAGGCTGCTTTTATTCTTAGGTCTCAAAAAAATTTATTTTAAAGTGAAGTATATTCCTAAAGTGGGGAAACATAAAAATCTTATTTTCCAGAGATTTATGAAGTTTTCATGATATTACAAATACTCATCTGTGTGCTAGACTTTATGAACATCCTCTAGAAGAAGAAAGAGGAAAGAATTTCCAGAAAAAGTATTATTTTTAGAGTTCTTGTCATGAGGCCTCAACTCTGTACCAATGATATACAATAGTAATAATAGTTACTTTTAAAAAGAAAAAAATGAAAATATCTGCCATCTACAAAGCAAGATAAACCACTTAATAAATGAGGAACAGCACAGAAAGTCAAAGCAGAAGCAAAAGCCACAGCATGCTCACCAGATCCCGGGGCAGTCAGAGGCTCCGGGAGGCCAAATCCCCATGGGCTCCACATGCAGGGACTGTGACCCTGATATCTTAACCGTGAGCCAAATACACACCGCAAGTTTTAGTTCCTCGTCTGCAATAGCGGAAGTAATGATAGAAGCCTCTCCGAGGGTTTTTGCACACCTCCCAAAAGTGGTCGTATTAGGGTGCGGCTCAGTGGTAGAGCATCTGCCTAGCATGCACCGTGCCCTAGTGTTGGGGTTTCAATCCCCAACACCAGCAAAGAAACACAAGTGCTAGGATCTCCAGAGAAATGAGAAAGGAAGCTGACCTAGACAAAGTGTCCCAAACTGAAAATGTCAGTTGTAGATTTTTTTTTTTTAAGGTGGAAGAAGATGACGTTCCACGCTAATTAAGTTGGAGGAATTCATAGTGAAAATGCACTAGGTAATGAGTGAGGAGACGGTGTTCCTAGGTTGGATTCCTGAAGCTCCTCAAAGACCAGGAAGAAGATGGAAAGATGGAACATAAGAGAATTAGAGACAAAACCTCTACCTCGTCTCACTCACCATGATGCTATCAAATTTTAAAAATGAAAATGAAAATTAAGGTTCAAAATAAAGGCAGAAAGGGAACAAAGGGGGGGGGAAGGAACAGAGGGACAAGAGAAATAAGAAAAAGAAGGAAAAAATGGAAACAAAGCTTTTGTAAATAAAGAGAGAGGAGGGGATGAAGGGAGGGGAGGGGAATGGGGAGAAAAGAAGCAACAAGATCTATCATGTACAAGTACAAATCCCCGATGATGAATGTTATCACTATGTACATCTAAAATCTACCATTAAAAAAAACTTTAAAAAATGAAGGTAGAAAAGAATCCGAGGTATTTTCAAAATAAAACTTCATTGGTACAATTATTGGAACATTTAAAAAGATTTTTCTAAACTTTAGGTTCATAAAATGTACTGAACAAAATACGCTCACATGACATGCAAAATGGTATTTTGTCAGCTAAAATTTCTTTTTATTCTAGTACCTATAAACATGTTGCATCAATTCTGTAAAGAACGTATATGGTCTTAAAACAATGGGTATCCAGGACTTGTAATAAACCTGGCTCCCAAAGCTTACGGGAATAAAGAGCCTAGTCCAGTGGCCGAGGCCAGCGGGTCACCTGTCTCCCCGGAGATGATGTAAACAAATGACACAGTCTAATGAATTTCTTCTGTGTCTCATGCAGTAGCTATCAGGCTTCCCATCTGATCCACCTGACACAGGAGAATTCAAAATCTTCCCAGGTAAATCAGTCTAGATTATCTCAGGTTGGAGAAACCACGGCCCAGGTTCCCAATCCTAGGAGATGGATTCTTTTTTATGTCTTGTTTTTTTTTTTTTTTTAATTTACCTTTTGAACAACAGCTTTATTTTCCCCAAGGGGCTGGAGGTGCTACAACACCAGGGCAATGTGTACAGTAGACAGAGAAAGCTCCTAGTCCATCTCCCAGCTCCAAAAATTCATTTAATACATTGTATTCTGATAGAGGACATATCAGATAACAGATTTTGAAGGAAGTGCAAATCTTTGTGAAGGGTGTGTAGCCTGCTTTGTTTAGGAGCCTCCTTGTTCACTTTGTTCACTTTCTTCTTCTCTCTCTCTCTCTCCTCTGCTGCTTGTTTGTGTTTCTTCCATGGTTTCTCAAAGCAGAAGATTGGCAAAGGTGCTACAAAGACACAATGGTTTCCTTCGCCAGCATTTTCCACTCTGCTTCAGTCTACCTTATTTTGGGAAGTGCCTTCACAGAAGAAAGGGCCGCCTGCTTGCCATGGGTCACAGCCGAGGGACGTGCTTACAGGCGGGCTCTCCAAGGACTACGCCAGGGCTCTGGCTGGCCAGCTGACAGTCCGGGCTGCCCCACTGAATGATATACAGGCTGGAGAACAACAGCATGAACGCATCATAAGCCTAGACTAATTTTAAAAATAATTTCCAAACACTGCTATGAAAACCTACAACTTTTCTCAGTATGGTGGTTGTAAAACCTACATAAAACCAAGATATTCCCCTACAATTCTATGATTAATTAACAGGGCAAAGCATTTAAGTTTTTTATATATAAGTATCAACCATTCCAGTTGTTTCCTATCGGGAAAACATGCTTACTGAAAAGATGGGCAAGGTAAAAATTTTTTAGAAAGATACTTGAGCTAGAATATGGAAAAAAGAGCAAGGACCTGTAAATCTACAGAATATAACCCACAGCATGATATATCAATATATCAGCCACTTCACACACACACACACACACACACACGCATGCACACGCACACGCACACGCACACGCACATGCACGTGCGTGAGAGAGAGAAACTCATCTGTGCTTTGGAAAACATCAAAAATATTTATGCACCTCTGCTTAGCACGAACAGTTTCTGTTGCTTTCTTTGTTTCATTCTCCTTGAAGATTTTTTTTAAAGCCCAACACCACTTATATCAACACTTCACCTGGGGAATTCTCACTGCTGTAGCTATAATTTTCCTGGGGGATGGTCAGCCCCTTTGAATCATCCTTCAAGGGTCTTAAAATAAAGGCTAGATTTTAAATGCACCTATAAACATATTAAATATCTATTAAATTCTCCCAGCTGAGACTCTGCAGTCCTAGACAAGGGGTACTGATGAATTTAGAAGTTCTCTAGAAGTTTAATCCTGTATACTTTTATGTTACCAACTTTTTATTCTGTGATGCTGGCTCCATTAGGAAGTATTGTGCTTATTTCAGCTAAGCACAAGAGTTGGTAAATAAAAGAAAGAAAGGGGACGGGAGAATAGGTGCTCATAGGAGGGGGGCTGGGGCATTACACAGACCTCTTGGTCAAACTGCTGTGTCAGGAAAGGCAGAATACAGTACGCTCGCTGCCACTAACAAGTGACAAAGCTCATAATGTGAGATAAACACTATGATGTTTAAGTGAGTTAACCATGGAGAAATTGTAAAAGACCACACTAAGTATAAACCAATGAACTATATGCCAGTCAATGAAAGCCAAGGAAGTTACTGGTGGTGAAGCAAAACGAAACAAGAGATTTCTATATGGGACATTAGCCTTGATTCATTAGGTCCTCCTCTGTCCCCTCCCACTTACAACTGGTAAATAATTGATGGGTGCACAAGAAGAGGCTTCCCTCATATGCTACTTGTAACAGGTGTGTGATGCTTGAGAACTGAGTGCTGGTTAGAACAGAGTGGAAGTCTGGGAGCTGGTGCAAACAGAGGTAGAACTGTCTTGGATGTTTGAAGGTATTTTGCCCAAAGTTCATCAAGATGTTCTCATTCCCACTGTCACCCTATTCTGTGTCTCATCAGTTATTTCATCCAGTATTTCCCCAAAGTGGCCTTCTTATACCTGAAGGTTTGTCCTCTGTGAATCAATTCCAGTAATCAACTTCCCCAGATATTTGCAGATATCTCTCTCCAGAAAACAGAAGCAAGTTCACACAGGATTCTACTCTCTGATTATTTTCACATGGGTCTTTTGTCAAAAAACTAAGCTGTATTTCCTATGTGTGATATCTTACTAGAAATTCATATTCATTCATGCATACAAATAATTAAGCCCTTACATTCAAGATGGAGCTCTAGGACCACCCAGGTTTCAAATGACTGTCCTTTCAGTTCTGGATGACCAATCATGGCACAAAAGAATGAGGCATGTTATGGAAGTAAATTCAGAAATTCGTAAAATGTCTGTCAAAGGCTACATGCCAAACATTTTCAGCTCTGCTGTAAACAATTTTTATTTTCCGTTGCAACTTTATAATCCTGCCGGTGTAATGTGAACACAGCCACAGACAATATATAAGTGAACAAATATGGCTGTGTTCAAATAAAACTTTATTTATAAAATCAGACAGTACGCTGGATTTGTCCCGTGAGCCATAGATTTCTAATCTCCACTCAAAATAAGATATGGTTATCTACTGCTGACCAAAATGAATCCTGTGTCACCAATCCTGCTCAGTTTGTCTGCTCACTTTTCATAGTCTTTGGTCCCTCTGAACTATGCGATGCTTACAGATACTCCATATATTTTCCGTTTCTGTGCCTCTAATTTTGCCTGGAGTGTCCTTTATTCTCTAGTAATATCCACCCAATTCTTCCTATTTCCTCTGGGTGGTTTCTGTAGACTTTTAGCATCTGGAATTAGGCTTTCTCTACTCTTTTCTACCAAAATATCTGGGGCCTCTACAACAGTTTCAATAGCCTTTGCTATTTGAATAGTCTATTTGTCTCTCTCCTCACTCAATCGTCAACCAACCTCTGCGTTCACCTTTATTAAACTCACAACATCTAACATAAAACATCGGGCTTAACTGTTGAGCTGAATATATTAAGAAAGTCTGTAAGGTAATGGTTTTACTGAATTATTAGAAGTAGAAAATTTTAAATTAATCACCACATTTAAGTAACAGGTTCTATAATCATTATTGTTATTATTATTTTACTGAGCAGATAAGCTTCTTGCACCAAATCAGAAATATGTTTTGAAATTGCTAGTGGACATCAAATGCCTTGTTGAGAGCTTATATGATCTCATATTCATTAAAAATTAGATTACTAGGTGGTACCATTCAATCAACTGCGTACTAAAAGGCTCTTTAAGGGAAGAAATCTAGTATGTGGCTGACTTAAAATGAGACTGGATAAGGAACATTTAAAGTCTTCAAGTAAATAAATTTACACCCCCAAAAGTTCTAAATTGAGGAAATCAAAGTGTGTAACAAAGATCCTGGAGTGTTAGATGAGACATGCTCAAGGAAACTCATGGTCTTGTCATTAAATCTTCCGCAATTCCATTAGGATGCGAAGAGAATAAATGGGGTTGCTCCATTAGGCTGAAAGGGACCTTTCAGCAGATGAGCTAAATGCTAATCAGGACTTGTGGTATTCTTGACTCACTCCCTCCTCCACTGGAACACTAAGAACAGCTACTCTGCCAGTGGGCTTTCACCTTCCTCATTCAACAGTGACCCGGCAGGGATTCCCACACCACCACCGTGACAGATCCACCTGGGCAGATTAGTGAACAGAGAGCCACACTGACCCATGGATTGACTAATGACTGGTGCAATAAAAGAAAGAAAAGGGGAGAAATTTTTAAAGCAATAAGCCAGTTCATTCACCTGATCTTGCAAAGCAGAGGATCAATTATGCCAACAAAAAGCCTGATGATAACTGCAGGGAAAAAGCCAGTGGATGGACGAGGCCGTCCAGGGTGCGGATGGATTGAAATATACAGGCTGACCTTGGAAAGCAGGAAGATGCCACAAGTCTATGGCGAAGAAAAGGAAGGCGGGTGGCCAACCAGGTGCCCAACCAGGTGCCCAGAGTAGTGGACAAATAGAAGCAATCAGGAGTAGGGACAGCATTATTTCCCTTCCAAAGAACTCCCCTTATGATACTGAACGTGTTGAGAGGCTGGGATTAGCATCCGGAGAGGCCACCTGCACCACTTGAGAGCAGTCATCCTTCTGACTGCCAGTGACAAAGACATCCCTAGCAGGCAGCAACATTTTCCTTTGTTTTTATGTGGCTTCCTAAAGCCCAGCTGAATTCAAAAGTAGCTGTGTGACTCCTAATTAGTAAAGAGCATGTGTACACACACACACACACACACACACACACACACACACACATAGAGGCATGCACACACCCACGCGTGGAAGATTTGAGCACTTTTGCATTATTCAAATTAACTTTCAAGCTGTGTCAGTGCAGTCAAGAAAGAAGAGATTTCTTAGCTCTAGCCACAATGTATAAATAATTCTTAATTTTGAAGCATTTTTAGTAAGGGAGAAAAGGATGACTTATGACTATGAAGTTCTATTAACTCAGGGTATCTGTGGAATTACATCTATCGGATACACAAAAATTGCAAAGTTGTTTTTTTCATACCTTTCTGCTCATTCGGAAACCTTCAGTGACTCCCTACTGCTTTCAGAATAGTGTCTAAACTCACAGGCATGTCATTTGGGGCCATCCTTTGCCTAACCTCAATCTAGGTTTCCAACCACGGGTAGGATATACTTCAAGATATACTTCAACACCAACAAAATAATTTTGATTTCCTCTCTACTATATGCTTGATTCTCCTTCTTACTTATTTCTGTTCACTAAAAGGCACTTGTCCACCAAGACTTTGCTTAAACAACGCCACCTTCAAGTCTTCTCAAATGTTCCTAGGTGAAGATAATCCCAAACTACCTTTAGAACATACATTTTCTTGTAACTCAGTAGTTTTGACATTTTAATGGCACCAGAATCCCCTGGAGAACTATAAAAAGCATAAATTGGCTGGGGGGGTAGCTCAGAGGTACAGCATGTGTCTAGCATGTGTAAGGCCATGGGCTCAATCTCCAAGCCTGTAATAAACAAACAAATAGCTGAGCCTCCATCCGTAGTGTTTGTGATGTATCAGGACTATATCGTGGCGCAAGACTTCGCATTTCTGCTCTGTCCCCAACTGATGCCAATATTTCTGGGCCAGAGGAAACATTCTGAAACCCTCACCACAGGGTGAGCACGTTTCCTCTCCCCTTACAAAGCACCGCGGGAACCAAAAAGAATTTTATCTTTGTATTTCCATTATTCTTCAGGCCAAGTTTATATTCAGTAGGTACTTGACAAATATTTGTCAAATTTAATGTACATATGCATATTGTGTCATGTACGTTTGCGTATATACATTCATAATAATTCAACAAATATTTATTGCAGACACACACATTTGAAATATGCATAGATACGGTAAGAATATTTAAAGTACATGCAGATTTCTTAATCATTTCACACTTGGCGAGCTAAAGGGAAATATGAATATGCTATGATACATTCTGCAAATGTATTCTGCAGAAACATACCATTAAAATTCTATAGCACTGTCTCTTTGAAGAGGGTCCATCTGTGTTCATTTGTGGTGAATGTAACGAATCTCTCCTTTGGCCCGAACGCTCAGTTGACTTACGCTGTCTATTGCCTCCACATAACACCAAGAAGCATGCGATTTTTATCTCCCGCTCTGTGGATTTACAGTCAGCTCCCTAACACCACTGTATATATTATTCATTTTCCAGATACTCAATAAGTCTTCATCAGAATTACGACGCCTACCCGGAATATCTCGGGCTCACATGCCAGGGCCAGCCTGCCAGGGTCTGAATCCTGGCTCTGCCCATTTCCTCAGTGTGATCTTGGACACACTGCTTAACCTCTCGAAGCTTCACTTGCCTCATTAGCAAAATATAATGAGAATCATAGACCTGCTTCCTGATTGCTGTGAGGACTGGAGAAGTAAATATGTGGAAAATTCTTAATTGGCACAGTTCTTCAAGTCACCATTGATGCTTTTACACCATTATGAGAGAGATCTGTCAATGGGAGGACAGGAAGCTGCCATTAGCCTGTCTCCTCTGAGGCCAGAATGTGTATTTCACTCACTTGCCATCTAGAATCACCATTTACCAAGCTAATCTAAATGTTAATATTTCTACTTTTACGGGACTTGAAATTTCCCTGTTCTACCCATTAGTATTGGTACTTCACATCCATTTTTTGAGAGCTGCATGGAAGGGTGACAGCATTTTGATTAGGAACTGCAACGCCACCTTAGTGACTGTGATTATTAATTGTTGTCACCACTCAGTTCCCATAGTCTGTCCCAACAAGCAATACTCATTTTACACCAAAATTCCCCAGTGCGTGGAATAAAACTTACAGGCGCTTGAAGGCACTTTTGGTTTTTCAGTCTATGAGACAAGATTTTACTTCTTCCCAATCCCCTGACCAAGTCTCTTTAATGTCACATAATAGGTTGGGTCTTCTCTTATATGAGGTTTTATATTGTTAGCACTGTGTTCGTCCACGATGTCAAGTTTATGAGCATTTATGGCACAATAAGGTAACAAGAAGCTATTTTTCTTTGTGCTTTTAGTTAGGTTACAGTCCAGTGTAGACAGAAAGATAAATTTCTTCTGTTTTAAAAACATTGTTCTGTGAAAATCAGCATTTAATTTTCTAACTGGTAATTGAAAATTAAACATTAATATAGGATATCGGAGTAAAATTAAAATTATAAGAATAAGTTTTACTTAGATTGCTATTTGCAATTATGCTACTATACATATAACTGAAACACACCAGCCAGTGATAGTTTCCTAACTCAACACTTCTGAACTGATTTTACTGTAACGATCACACCAATGAGAAGTGAGTTTTAGCCTGGCATGGTGGAGCATGCCTGTAATCCCAGCACTCTGAGAGGCTGCAGCAGGAGGACTGTACATCTGAGCCCAGCCTGAACCATTTAGTGACTTAGCGAGACACCGTCATCAATCAATCAATCAATCAACCAATCAACTGATGGTCCATCCGTAGCTCAGTGCAAATGCCCTGCAGTCAATTCCCAGTACTGAAAAAGCAGAATTTTATACTAAACTTCAACAGAACTCTGGTCTATTGTATAATTTTGTGGACTGTACAGCTTATTCTGATCCTTGTTTCATTAGTTTCCTAGAGTTGTTATAATAAATTACCACAAACTTGATGGCTTAAAACAAACAAACATCACTGTTTTCACACAG